>JAECUM010033220.1:0-26527 GCA_016617855.1 Megalonaias nervosa
GAGTGGTCTAAAGCGCTCTCCGTTACGGATCACTGCCGTCTCCTCTCTGTCTGCGTGGGTTCGAGTCTCAGGCTCGGCTGACGTTGGTACGTGAGAAAGCTTGCCAGTAGCTTCTCGTGGGTCGGTGGTTCTTCCCGGAGTTTTCCATGATTCTTCCTCCACCAATTATACTGGCCGCAGTGTATAGCCTATACTGTGCTAAATATGGCGTTAAACCCAACAACTACAATATTCATTTAAATCTCTAAACAAAATAAGACTTTCAGAAATCTCGAAATTCAATCCAATCTCAGTTTTACAAAAATGTAAACTCGTCCAAATACGTTTCACAACAACACAGTTGAAAAAAATGTTTGATCGTTTCTTCTTTACTATTACGGAAAGAGTACCTTTTATCAGCTACAAATCAAGCTATTTGTAGTTAGTATGCTATGGTTAATCTTATATTGGAGCCACCATAATTTGGTATCCAAAGTAATTTTGTCTGTTGTTCACTTTTAATTTTGACCGTACAGACGCAAGCACCTATGTGATTCAGTCATGGTGGGGAGAGTCTCTTCCGTATGGAAATGCCTACAAAGAGGGCCAGTGTGGATCGTAGCTATACTACATAAAAATTCTGTGTATTGATTTTTTTAACAGTAATGCCAAAACACTGACAAAGAATAATCGTAAATTAAACACATGCTGAAGCCGTTTGTATACAAATGTCTGATACTCAAGCAATAGGCTGCCAAACTATTTCGAACGAGTTTATTGACGTATCTAAAACTGGAATTAATCTTCCAAAAGACTGGAATATCAGAGATGTGGCAGAAAAACTGAAAACACTGTATCGACTGAATTCATTGTATGTTCGTTCAAGAAGCACAGTGGATGATGCACGCATTCTCAGAAACTTTCTCTGAGTACTGATACATTTTTTTATTTGGGATTGACCATAGAAATGGAAAGGAATATATTGCAACAGATTTACGAGATAAGAAAAAATAAAGAATTTACAGAATAAAGTGCTTGAAAATAATAGTCACAAAACAAGAGGGATATTAATAATTCACCCACTGAGTAGGAAAGTTTTGTTTAATTCAAGTGTTACCTGCTCTAATTAAATGATGTTCAAGACCAGGCTATTAAACAAATCCTTTAGGGTCATAAGTAAAAGAATGGATTCCAAACTCACTTCTCTTCAGACGATATACGAAATGTATTATAACGACGCAGAAGAGGAGAGAGGCAAGCACCTGAAACAATTGTATAAGCCGTTGCTGAAAGCGAGGCAGCAACAGCGATTGAGGAATTTACCAGCGCTCCAGGAAATTTGATGTAAATTGCATACAAGAGCACAACGTCTGCTCGTATTCGTGTTGGTGCAATACTTACTGACGGGTATCTTGAGATCAGTGATGGGTCAGTTAGCTCATTTGGGCTGATACTGAGCTGGAATATATCATTTTTGCGTTTGCCCGTGAATTTACATCTACGTTTGCAAACTTAGCTGTTGATGCCCAAAAGAACAAACCTTTATATTAGAGAAAGCCTGATTTTAAATTTCGAGTGACCATAAAGTTGTCAAATGGATTCCGTAAGGCTCATTATCTACCTAGCCTTAAAATAAATGTACCATCTGAAGCGGAGGAGGAGATAAAACAGCGGCTACCGGTAACTAAGCTCAAGCGTTTTAAAACCCAGGAAAAGGTTAAGAGTATGTTTCCGCCAGTTAGATAAACGCTTGTGCGTATGTATAAAGGAAGCTCCATTGTTTTATAACGCAACAGATGCAAATCTACCTGCCTTGGAAAATACAAACTCTGTGGAAGAACATGCCTTTATGAGTACTCTCGAGAACTATTGACAAATATAATTCCTGGAATTGTAGAGGTGTTCTAAAACTTTGGTCACGCTGGGGTCAAAGCAAACAGCGCTCATCTGATTATGCCACTTAGTCGTGACAAAGAAGGATTTAAAACTACTACTCCATGGATTCACAGTGGTGCTGGCGTAATCCTGAATCCTAAGGACAGCAGCGCCATCAATGACGAAAGTGACAGAGGCATTGAAAAGAATCTTGAAATGCTGGAGAAATAAACCAATGCAGGATCGGGATGGACTCTCAAAAGATGTACCCAGGTCGAGGTCCATCTCTCACCATATCACCCGTCTCGTGGATCCAGTTACATAACAACAACAAACTGGATCCCACCAAGGTCAGTTATATTTTGGATAATGTTCGGCTCTTTGTATCCATTGTTTGTTTGTTTATATCGGTATAATTTTACTTTTAATGACTGCTACGGGAAGCTGAGTCTCCTGGTGCAATCTCGGCTTTCATACATTGACGACCCATCGTACGATTCGCTCTTCCAGTGCTGGATTAATTGCATTCAAGTCATGGATCGGATCCACGTCGGCACGTTGACGTTCAAGGATATCTTTTGATGCTTGTTAAGCAACGTCATGTCGGTAAAAAGTAGCATCAACATGATTGATACGTACTGTGCCTGGCTTTTGTTGATTATTAGAATCGAGTCGAAAATCCTGGCGCTTACGAGGCCCACAGTAATTGTATTCAGTGAGATGCTTCTCGCCTGGGTATTTATGCCATGATGTCCCTGGTAACTTTGTTAATATATCCGCGATATCACCGCCGCCGGTGACTATTTTAACCCATTTGCAGCTTTGCTAATAAACGTAAACTTTTTATCTCCATATCGAGCACAAGTTCCAGTAATCACTGCTTGAACTCGAGTTGGATCTCGCGGAATATCTCAGACAAAATGGAGACATGATCGTATTATAACTACAAAACAATTATTAAATGGCTTCATGCAAAAGAAACTTAGCAGATGATTTTGGTACGAGCAAGAAAGACTTTTCAGTCATCGATGTTTTCGCTCATGCAACACCTAGACAGGCCAAGCATGATGATAGAACCGTGTTTCCAAACTCACTTCGGGCACAAATCATAGGCCATGTTGAATGCGGTAAGACTCAACTGCTTTTGAATATGGTTTTACGATGGTTAACATGGGGTCGTTTGTATGTGATTGCACCGTTGACTGATGATCAACCGTGTTATAATGTGCTCAAAGACTCAATGAGAAGTGGTAACAACACGATGACGACTTTTTCGTCCACGGAAGGCAGAGCTTCCAATATATGTCTTTTCTACCATTGATTAAGTCCCTACCACTATTTGGATGCAAACAAAACAAATCTTATTGTGTATGACGATGTGATGCTTGAAAAGTCAGTCCTCAAAAATATTTTACAAGGCCGACACAAAAACACAGACGTGATTTATATGACTTAACGATATTTCCATGTGCCAAAAGCGATCCTTAACAACTGTAACATGTTGATTGTAGTTTGTGGCGTTGACGAGAATGGTTTTGGAAACATCCTGGTGCATTGCCGACCATCGTAGCATCACATGTTTTTGCTGAATCCATATTGTTTTCTTGCGATTGATTTGACTTATGGGCCATGCAAGTATCGTGCTAGTTTGAACGCAGAAGTGTTTCACACGGATGTGTCTCACACAGAAGCGTCGATTTAACAATAAAAACACCCAAATCATTTTAAAAATATGTACGGCAGCGATGTCATAAAATTGTTTAGAACGACCCCGTGAAACTGCTCGTGAACAGCAAGAGTTAATTCAAAACGTAATTGAAAGCCCTCAAAATTTCAAAACTATGTTAAAATCGCGACAAACTGTATGAGAGTATCTCACAGAGGGGTTTGAAAAAATAAACATTTGCGATGCTGATTAAATCCACAAAAGAAATTGTCGATGCCTCCAAAACAAGCATACAACAGGTGGTAGCATTCACGGGAACCGAAGAAGAACCTGGTCCAGTTAGCACCATAGCTAAAAGTACCAAGGCTATCAAGAAAACTAAACAAGCAATTGTAGAGGTTACTACATGCTTGCCAAAGATGGTGACTGAAGTCAAAGAAAACAAGAAGACATAGGAGAACCTGAGGAATCACTTTCTCCATCACCACCAGATACCGGTTATTGATGCATACATCGAAACAAAATTTGAATGTAAAATGTAAGCAGATCAACAGAGACCCCTTCCGTGCAAGTCTTAAACTACCTCCCAACTGGAGAGATTTAGTGATCGAAGAACCATCAAAGAATATAAAAAGTGTAGGGTCAAGTGGGTATACAGGAAATTTAGTGCGTCTAATAAAACCACTGGAAAGGTGTTTAATTCTAATGATAATATACTTGATTTGATAAGGTAATGAGGCAGCTGAAGCGATACGACGTTTCATGTATCTCCTACACATAGTAGAAGAATATCAGCCAGTCTATAAAACTAGTATTACGGAAGAAAATCATGGGTATACATCACCTATTGATACCACAACAAAACAGTATTCGGATCGATCAGTATTTACTCCTGAAATTGAGGCAGAAGAATATTCAGATCAAGCAGCCTATCCTCCACCGGTAAAAGTAAAAGTTACACAAAAACAACTTGCAAAAACACCAGAAAAACTAGAACAACCTGCAACTCCACCAGTAACACCAAAAACGTACACAGGACCAAGCAGACAACCAGTCTAGCTTGATAAGAGAACAAGTACAAAAGTGGCGTCAGCAACTTAGACGAAAAAAAGAAGAAGGCCTTGGTGGACTGTGTGACCCTAACGAACTTGCGGATCGATTTGAAACACTCGTAGGACCAGTTAGTGCGGGGCAACAATGCACCCGAAGTAATTAATGATGCCACATCGATTTGTCAGAGGTTGCTCACCTATCATAACATGGACAAATCGTGCGTTCACATATGATGATTTCTGAAATGGTTGAGACAGTGACATGTATGTACTTGACATGTATGCTTCAGTGTAACAGATGGTTGTTAATACAGCCCTGATCTCATCCACAAATCCAGAATGAACTCAGTGTAACTTTTTCTGCGTGTGTGACCGCTGGGAACTCACACTCACCTGAGATTGCATTAATATCGTTAGAAGTTTATTACAGTTTTCCGAATATACGATCCCATCCGTTTGATGGTCTACGCGCAAATAATTCATTTGTGTTTTCGTTATATCGTGGAACAGCTTGAGGTGCTGTAGAACTTCCTACAGGTGCATAAGATATTACTTCAATCAATGATTATGTACGATGAAGAACTTTGGTGTTGACTGGCAAAGTTTTCAAAATTTATATTTGTGAAAACGAGCACGTATTCAGCTCCGTTATTGCCTTTGAATCTCCACAATATCTAGTTAACAATGGAAAGTCGTCATTGAGAACAGTTCTGGTAGGATCCAAGATCATCCCGAAAGTGTGCACATTTTGCGTACAGGACTGGATACCATATCGGGCCGGATATTGTGAGAATTACCACAACGAAGCAGATCAATTTAACCTGTGACGCCATCAGTGGTAGTTATGAGACCAGGTCTGAAAACGACGGGCATGGTTGTTCAAGGTTATATTTTGCTTAGGTTTTCATGAACCGTAGAACAAGGAGACTTGATATCAATTACGCCAGCAGCACCCGTTATCTGACATTTCATAATAATCAGTTAAAACGAATTCGTTTTTTCCTTGCAGATCAAGACGGATATGTTGTCGATCTGCATGATGAAACTTTAACGATACAACTGTACATTAGAGATCAACCTGACATTTAATAATAATGACAGTCGTGCGTTGACGTATGAAATCAATTTAGCTCACCATACCGAATGGTAAATTTGTGGTTGCCATCAACTAGCTTGCATTTGCCGTTCATGCCGGAGTTAGCGTGTGCATTTTAACACAATAGTACAACGCCGTTCACAGTGACTTCCACAAACAGACCTCGTTGATAGTCATCTTCTTCTTCAAAGACGAAGATTCATTTAGGGACACACTAAAATAAACTAATGTCACTAAACCAGAGCGTTGAGCAGATGCTTATGAGTTTCTCGGAAAGGATAGGTTTGAAAAGGCAGTCCTGCTCGAAGACACACCAAAGTCCTAGGAATTTGATTGCTTCCCCTACTCCGCACTTGAGCTGGTGTAATGTGTGTTGGCTGCAAATCTGCACGCCACATGCCACACACACTAGCACTTGGAACGTGAACCTATGTTACCAATAAGTTATTTAGAATTAAACGCTCAACCAATCATATCCAGATCTCCAAAAAAGCCGTGGCGGTTGCTGTAACTAACATGAATGTTTAAGACATACTATATTGATAGACTTCAGAAACGGACAAGCCGGCAGCTGTAATGACAGTCACACCAGATGAATGTTGTAAATTAAAAACTAGCCCGTCTTCTGGCACAGCAAACGAATACATTGGTCTGCTTCTTACCTTCGTGGGCCTAGCGATGTGCGATAAGATGTAGCAAAGACCTATGATATATACAAGGCCATACTGGGCCTAGGATGAGTAATTCTCCGGTGTCGTCTCTGCTCGGACTGTGTACAGAATTTGTAAGATAAATTGTGTCTATAAATGGAAATGAAAGTCTTGGCAGTGACTTGGAAAAAGACCCAATAATCTAGATCTCGTTGTCGAATATCAACAAGCATATTTACTTTAGGTGCTGTGGAGTAAGAAATTGCAAAACAAACAAAAATGAATATATCATCACAACCGACTGTTTCACTAATTCAGGATATGACACCTATCACCAAGGTTAAACATCCAGTAAACAATTGCCGAGATAACAAAGCAAGGTCGGGATGAAAAAAGCGGAAACTGACAATAGCTAAAGTAATAGATGATATTACGCTGTGTTATGTTCTCTCGTGTCGCCTGGCTTTGGTAGCTATCTTTCTTCACACCTCATTCACATCCAAGCCAGCAGCACATGTGGAACGAAGTTGTAACAGCAGCCACAACAGATATGGTTGGGGACAATCCAGCGTCACAGGTAACTTAATGAGAGGTTGCTTGATGAGCAGCGTGCACTAACAGAATGGCGAAGAATCCGAAGCCAAGTCGCGCAAACTTAAACTGAATACTTGTTTAACGTGTTTACAAATATTCAAAATATATTACAACCTACATATATCATCATGTCTTTAGTTTGATTTATTTCTAAATACATTATCATTTTGTACCTGTTTATGTGCCATGTTTCTGTATAGTAGGCATACATACATGAAATAATAGTTGAGAGTAGAGAAATCCATCATTTAACCGTCAATAAATGAAATTCTGAACTTTGAAATAAGACGGACTTTGCTAAAATCATAGTTATTCTTATATGCAAAATAAGTATCAACAATATATCGAAAACATAATTCGAAAAATTATTCGACTGGTACGAATCGTGTTTCAACTAAAATGAATTCATTGCATATTTGTGTCTATTAAACCACGCGATCAAGCAGAAGTAGAAATGATCTGTTATACGTCAATTTATTTTAACAAATATTCAATAAACATTTGGTTAGTGTTCAACTTTTTCTAAAAATATGAGCTATGAATAAAAATATCATATATACGTCAATCCCTTTTTAAATTGTGTATACCGTGAAACGTCGTTATACCTGATACTTTCTGTTGAAAAAATATTACATATTACGGAGAGAAACTGTGTTCCTACTCAAGTCACTGACAAGCGTTTACAGTTGCAATATGCCAATGGAAGGATTGGAGTTACACCAGCAGAAGAACGAACATTGATAGGTTGGGTATGCTTACATTGAACCACAAATTTTAAAGAGATGAAATATGTCATCTTCAGAACATTGAAATGTATCGAGATTAATTTCATTAGATGGGTCTGGTTACAGTCATGAAGACGCTTATCTTCCACTGCAGGATCTATAAATCGTATAATAGATGTAGTTGCAGGCTGCATTCAATTAACCTAAATATATTTTAGGCTTCCTATTTCTCTAAAACTACAAGTTAGCAAAGTATTATACATTAAATTGAAACATTCTATTTGTCATGTAACGAAAGAGTGTTTTTTTAAATAATGTTTCCGTGTATGGTCATTTTCCATTTTCAAGTTAAGCAGTTAAGCATGGTACACATATAATTATGAACAATCTTAACACAAAAAGGGTAAAATGCATTTTACTATGCAGATACAATGGATCTATAATGTGACTTTTCAAGAAAAGTGATGATTTAAAGCAAAATAACTGTTAAACGCGGCCAAACGACCCTTTGAATAACATTATCCATGTGTTAGCTTAATAGAAAGTAATACAATGTTGTTAATACGTAAATAATGCTATGAGCTTTCAAGTACACAAATGCACAGTATCTTTAAAGCGTTCGAGCATACGTTCATTAACATATGAAGATGCTGTGAAGTTTGTAATATGAATAAACAATTGTCTTTTCATTTTTCACATTAGTGCCGGAGCAAGCGCCAACGGTCTAGGGCCATTTTGAACGTGGGACATATTGACCGGCAAATTTAAGGAAACCTTGTATCATTTTCTTCCAATTTTTAATTAGTTATCCAGTGTACACAACTGTTGTCAAATTGCATTTAGAATGGTTGCCCATATTTTTATATAGGCCTCAAACCAATTCATTTTAGAAACGATGACATTATTTTACAGAATAAAGAGCCTTTGATATTGTATTCCATTCTTTCGCCTACAATATTTCATCAGGACAAACAATAAACCTCAAACAATTCTGGAGCATATTTAGAACTGGAAATAGATGCATCAAAATATATAGAATATATTCTCGTCGGTGAAGTAACATCTGAGAAACAGTGTATTATCATTCTACATATTAACGATACGACTTTTATGTCGAAGCAGACCTTGTCAGTTCGCTGATGTACTCAATACAGTCGTACTATTTTCTGCCCTCCCCCTCAAAACACCCGAAACAAACAGCAATAGTAAGACATATACATGATTCATTATCAATGCCAATAAAGTACTTCCATACCATCAAAACATGTGTATCTAAGCTATTTTATTTCCTATGAAGTTGTGTGGCATTTGTCGTACTGATTTTGAGATAATCAATAAAGTGTAATAATATTTATTTACAAAATGAATGACAAAATGGTCGCACTAAATATAAACAAAGATGATCGCACATTTTGCCATAGTATATCTACTCCACTTGGATGATCGTGAGTTAGATAAAATTCTCAGAGACAAGGTCGATGATAAGGTTTGAGGTTAATGGTCTCAATTTAAAAGGGCCAAAACTCTTTTCTGATCGAGTTGAAACAAACAATATTGAGGCGTCTACGCCATCTTCCCCAAATTTGAACATTTTGTTTTTAAAAAACAATCAACCAAAGAAATCTATTTGTATTTTCATTTTCATTTGTCCTTGGATATCTGTATCTGATAAAATGTAGAGTTTGAAATGCTAGGATTACTTATCCTAGTGTACCCTGATTAGTACATACAGAAAGTGCCCTCAATTGGAAATTTAGAAACTACAATTATATAAATATAAAATGCAGATCTTCTGATGCCTTCTTTCAAAATACAAAAATCACAGTAATCAAATGATTATCTGCCGACTACAGGATCAAGAGCAAGAAAAAAGTTTTCACCCATTATTAAATTACTGTCATTTTGAAGTGTCACACATCGCTGTCAGATTCTTTCACTTGGTTAGATGGAGTGGTAGGTTTTAAAGTATAGCAGTATAACAGTATTAATGCCATCGAAAGGTACTAAGAAGGATAATTCTCGGAGGTCAGAGGTATCCATTGTCTAAGCTTAATATATTGCAGAAAATGAGGTCATAGCGAAGAAAAGTGCCCAAGACGTACATGCAGGATTATCGAAAAGGAGATCTTGCATTGTTTCAAGACCATAACCAGTTGGATTCAATTAACTCCTTAGTATTGAAATTTGGATTAATTTATACCAGACTGTCTAAAACAGACAGTAAGGCAATCGTGCGAAATGATATGTGCTACTGCAAGTTTCATGGTACAACAAGACCTTCAAACAGCCACGATGTCTACAAACATGTTGAAAATACCACGAACACAGATAATGAAGTGTAAATAAGCGTAATTTCCACCCACACTTTGGGTAAACATTGCTACTATACTTGACCTAAATCACTGACAACATGCTTAGAAACTTGATTACAGTGAGACGCAAAATACTGTGCACAGTGTAGAATGTCCTGATGGTTAGAAATGTTCAAGATAGATAATAGCTTAATCAGGGTAGTTATAGATTACTTTTAAACAGTCAGACACACAACTGTCAAACAAAATTCAATGACATAGTATTCAATATTTGTAATTAATGTTGAGCTGTTGAACATGAAATGTTTTTTTTTTTTCTTGCTTGAATGTCGTAGTATCAAACTCTATGATGGTGTGTGTGTGTGTCTGTGATTTGGATTTTTAACTAAGTTTTAACATTTTTTCAGTCATATCGCTACAATGTCTGCAGTGTGGCAACTTACAGTGATGTCTAGCACTGGGGTAACATGGAGCAGACATATAGCATCATGTCCCACCCAGTCACATTATCCTGACACCAGGCCGACCGGTAGTAACACTAGCCTCTTAATGCTGTGCGCCTGTTAGTACCATTTGTGCAAGTCTTTGCTATGATTCGGCCGGGGTTCGAACCCACGGCGTCCCGCATCCGCGGCGGACGCTCTATCCACTAGGCCACCGGAGCGGTCTCAAACTCTAAGATGGTACTTTGTTGTTAGAATATATATATATATATATATATATATATATATAGCAGAAGAAGAGTTATATATATATATATATATATGTTATATATATATATATATATATATATATATATATATATAGTAATTGTGTTTTTGTTTGTAAAGACTTGACTATCTGGACTACAATTCTAAATTATAAATGTCTTTAAGAAAATACCAGATTTGTCTTCTAATATACGCTACAAACTATTTGCCCGTATCTGAATTTTAAATCCACTATCTTCTTTTTTATTTATTGTTTAAATTTTTTATTTTACGAAAGCGTTTACTCGAACCGAAACCCGTGAGGTGATAATGTATGGCATCGCCATGCTCATTATGCCATTAGCATAAAAATATTCCCTACATATGTGTCTGAACTTGTTGTCTCCCTTGAAATACGCGTGTGCCATAAGACTCCTGATCTACAGTTATCTTCTTTTAGATCATTATCTTTATTACCATAAATATATTGATTCAAGAGGAGCTTTCTCTTTTCCCTTCTTGGTTAAAGTTCTACATAGGATTCTTGTATGTATGCGGTACATGCAGCTCTTTTAAACAAATTGATACAGACTGAATTTAACGAAATTATCAGCTAATGTAAAGGACCAGTAAATTTGTGTTAAAAGCAAACTTATATCTACGGCTTCTGTATAACAAGGATTTAAGCCAGGACTAGAAATCAGAACTGTTAGTGTGCCCTTTCCTGTCATCAGGGGAAACAGAATAGTAATGATTTATTGGGAGTATACTAGCCGTTTTGCAAGCATTATTGTTTCAAAGTATTGTGATATATGTCGTTGAAACTGAGCCACTCATGAACAAGGAAAATATAATCGTCTTGAGTTCACCGTCATGGTAATGGAGATAAAAAGTCGCTCTTCTGCAATCAACGATAATGTAATGTACATGCTCAGCAGAAAGGTGACACATTTCGTACGACTGTAGTATTAATTGGTCTGCATAATTGACAATATAAATTTATTTCCCTAAAATACAAAGTGAAAGAATTAACAATAATTTTCAGTGGTTAACGCATTCCTAAAATTCCGAAAACGTCTATCGATTCCAATAGATCCAAGTAATCCGAATACGTTCCAAAGGTATTCCAAATGATAACTCTAATGTCTTTATGTACTAATGTCACATCAGAATTGCTATTTTAAATCTAAATGACTTTAATTGAATTCATGCAAAATCCAAAAGATCTAAATCGAAAATGTCCTTGAATATTTCACAATAAGTCCTTATAACTATTAATATATCCAAGTCTTTGAATAAATGTTACGGCACTGTATTCCCACCGAATGATATTAAATTAAATAAATCCAGCCTCTCCTTAGTCTTTCAAGACCAATATTAGTTTTAAGAAAATGGGTTATTCCGTGTTCTAAATTGCTAGTATGAGAGATATATTATGATAAAGAAAATGCAATACTTGGATTTTAACATGAATCATGGTTATTTCGAAAATACCGATTTGCAGTGAACAAAATCAGCTGTTCCAACTCTAGCCTATTAGGAACTAGATCAGTCTGACCTCTTTTACAGATTTAAAGTGGAACATTACAAGGATTCTTAAGTCTGATGTAGTTTTATCAAAACCATGTTGGCATACTTGCCATGCGACAAAGTAATACGACAGTTAAAAAGACGATAAATGCTTTACTTCAGAACTGAAATGGATAATCTATATTGTTTGAAAGATAAATACCGTACATTAAAGGATCCACTTGTTATCTTTCACGTGTGAGTAGTGTCGGTGGCTGGATTAAAGTGCACTTGAGGTCTGATTGTTATAAACAGCCATTCTAAAGTGCAGAGTGTATAACATTACCGATATCCAACTCCATGCCCATTTCATGGTGTTGACGCTATTAAAACATTCTTGTGTTGACGAAGCTTTAGGACTTGTTCAGGACAAATATCTCAGTCTTAATTTTCTACTACATGATTCCACCTTGGAACTTAAAACCCTTACAAATGAGGTGTCAAAAAGTTCATATCACTTTTGTTTTATTAATACAGAGAGAGAGAGAGAGAGAGAGAGAGAGAGAGAGAGAGAGATTCAGCAACAGAGAGTCATTCAATGGACAGAAAATAACAGTGATTTCATGATTAGATGTGCATGAAATTCACTTATAAGCATGTGCTGTAACATGTATCCTATCGTTTCATTGACTGGTGGAAAGCTGAAATACCGATGTTGATTAAAGATACATATTTTAACCAAAGAGAGTTAATTATATTTTATTCATGCACCTGCACATATATATATTATGCCAGATCCTGTTGGTTCAGTTTACCGTTTGTCCCCTATTCGATACAAGTGTGTTAAGACAGGAAAAAGATCAAAAAGTTAGTATAATAAACAAGAAAAAATGCCCTTCCGAAATGCGAGCCTGGTTCTACTGTGTGGCTGCTTTTCTAAAGTTCAGGTTCAACGAATATATTGGCTTACACTGTCTAGCTTGAAGCTGAAATATAGTTCTGCTCAATAATCTCTTTTATAAACTATGCATTGTAATATTTCCTCTAAACGTAAAATTTTGTTTTCATAGTTTTGGAGACAATGGATTAGAGTGTACACATTTCCTATGAGGCAGAGACAATGTATACTGTACAGTACATTTGAAAACATTCGTTTTACTCCACGGAAGTACCGCACAGTGCTAAGATTTTTGGAGGATGAAAATCTAAGAAGAAATGAATAAGATTGTTTGAAAAACCTTTCTGTTGTTATTCCTGAATAGTTGGAGTTCAACACTGGTAGAAATAGAATACAATGCTGTGGAAACTGCAATACCCTTTATATATGTGTATAGGCGACGGCGGTACCAACAGTGCAACAGCAAGAAATTTCAAACGCTGCGTAGACCATAAAGCGTTTGAATGTTTACGTATTAGGTATCCGCGTAATAAAGGTCGTCTTTTTGTCTGACTTTTTTCTTCTGCTCTCTTGAAGATAGTCTGTTTTGCTAACTTTAAGCAGCTCTTCTCTGTCAACCATCTGCAACATTTTCATAGTTCCACCTTCTCCTACCGAACAGCGTTCCTGGTCTGTTATCTCAGTGACATATTCTACTGAAGTAGTTTTGTTTAGTTCAACTTGTTTATTAGAGGTTGCCGGTTTGGACACCAAACCTATATTTTCATATGGTGTTATCGATATTACAAAGGTAAAAGATCCTTCTGTCAGCTCTGCCTTGAAATTAGCATTTAGGATGATCTCCAAGTCATCGCTAAACTCCTGCCAGGTCCTCTTATTGTCCACATTTGTATATAGCACTCTGTGCTTTCATCCTGTCTAGACTCGTCTGAACGTTGCCACTGACAACGTGTTGTTGCCAAGACAATAGTGTCTACTTTCCTGAGACTGCGTTCCCCCAATCCACCCACTGCTGTCGAACCGTCTAACGTAGTTGTGATTATTATTGATAAATATATTGTTCTTTGACATTTGTAAGCGCATATGTAACTCTTATCTTTGCATCTACCTCTGTTCTCAATTTCATTGCGGATTATTTCGTAGAGTCGCGTGTCTCTGTAAATACCGGCAATTCTTATGGGAGTGAAAACTTATTCGGACCAGACACAAATTCGCCCTGTACTTATCTTCGTGCGATCCATAGTTTATTTAGATTCAACGCAGAAACGTAAACGATGACTTGATGAATAAAAACATACTAGAAGTAAAATGAATAATAAATTATGGACGTCAAAGCAGCTAGATAGCGAGGGCCATCTATAGAACGGAGTGTTCCAAAGGTACAAACTTTGTTACATTTACAGTATTACATGCAAACAAATCCACCGCCCGTCATACGAAAGAAGTGCATCCGACTTTATATCGTACATGATTTTCAAAACAGGAAAGAACGCATCACAGATCTTGTTCTAGTGACATCAAAGTATCAGAAACAAAATGTTGGAAGTTGACGTTCATGTGAGAAAGATAGTTGATTCAGCTCAAACGGATCAGGCTGCATCGGATCATGTTATTATCACCACCTACTCAGATATATTTGACAGTAGCTAAATTAAGCATATTTCTTCATGAGTATTACAACCAGATACCGCCACAGAGGAGGACAATAAGTCAGGGCTTGCTTCAAATTCTCAAACATCCAAAGCGAGCGAGCGAGCGAGCGAGAGAGAGAGAGAGAGAGAGAGAGAGAGAGAGAGAGAGAGAGAGAGAGAGAATTAATAATGGCGACAGTATTGCCTTATGCATAATACTCGCTATAACCTTTATTTATTATTTTATCAATTGATTGGATTGCCTAATAATCCTAGGCCCGTTGAGGAGCGTACAAATATTACTAATTAATCGGTACTTGATAATGTCTGGAGCAAATTTATACATGTATGAAGCAAAAACTTGGAGAGGATATAGTTACTATGAAAGACAATTTCATTTTATTTTTCATGGAAAAATTGAAGATATTGAAAATACAAGTATATAAATTGCAAGCATAACCGAAATTCAACATATCTAGTCTTAAACAACTGATGCGTATGAGAAATAATACAAGCACGTTTATTATTGAAAGGGAAATGAATACTACGTTTCTTGCAATGGGGAAAAAAATAACACTCGTGTACAATGTTTTAGAAGTCGTCTGCTTCAGAGATATAATGTGCTATTTATTATGAATTTTGATGAGCTGAATTCAAATATGACAATTAAAACAACAGATTGGCTACTGGTTCCAAGATGTTTAAGTTCTTAGATTTTACTTCGATGTATATTGTGTAGATAGTAGCGTTTTAATCATAAATTGTAAACCTAGGTCTTTTCATGTGTTTATGGTTGCTTTGGACGATAATATGTCACTTTTCATATTTATGTAACACTTTTAAAAAACAGCAGAAGGGTTATATAAAAATATTGGTTATGAAACAAAAGGCATAAAATTATTATGTATATATTAAGTACATAGTTTAGTCTTTATTCAGCGTCTACTCGGCGCTTCTTGGCTTGCTTCTTGTATTCATTAAATGGAGCATCTCTTATCACTTTCCTACAATAGTCTGCAAGCATTGATGGGCTCCATTTGCCCTGATGGCGTTTCTTCATTGTTGCAATGTCCTGATAAAATCGCTCGCCGTGCTCGTCGCTCACTGCTCACTGTTGCAACCATGGCTTTTGTATGCCTTGAGGAGGTTTTCCACCAATTCCCTGTAGTTGTCTGCCTTGTTGTTTCCGAGAAAATTTGTTGCCACTAACTGCAAGGCTTTCCATGACGTCTTTTCCATGCCACGCAGTGCACGGTCAAATGCATCATCTCGAAGTTCACGAATCTGAAGACCAACAAAGACACCTTCCTTTATCTTAGCTTCACATAACCATGGAAAGGTTCCACGGAGGTACGTGAAAGCTGCTTGTGTTTTGTCCATGGCCCTGACAAAGTTCTTCATCAGACCCAGCTTGATGTGCAAGGGTAGTAACAAAATCTTCCTTGATTCAACTAGTGGTGGATGCTGAACACTTTTCCTCCCAGGCTCCAATGACTGTCGGAGTGGCCAGGCTTTCTTGATGTAGCGGAATTCTCTCGCACGAATATCTAATTGGCAGAGAAAACAGCAGTACTTTGTGTATCCAGTCTGCACACCAAGCAAGAGAGCAAGAACCTTAAAATCACCACAAATCTGCCACTGATGTCGATCTTAGTTTATGCACATCAAAAGTTGTTTCATGTTTTTATCGGTTTTCTTCATATGGACTGCATGACTAACTAGAATTGATGGCAAAGCATTGTCATTATGCTGCAAAACATATTTAAGACTCGTCCTCGATGAATCATTGAACAGTCTCCACTCATTTGGATCCTGAACGATGTTGAGGGCTGCCATCACACAATCAATGTTGTTGCAGGCTACTAGATCATATTCCATAAAAAAGAATGGGACAAGATCCTTTTGACGGTCACTGAACATAGAAACCATAACATCACCTGCCAGGAGATTCCACTGCTATAGTCTGGAGCCCAATATCTCAGTCTTACTCTTGGATAGTTTCAAATCCCTGATAAGGTCGTGCAGTTCACCTTGTGTTATGAGGTGTAGTTCAGAGTAGTAGGATAGGAGAAAATATGGGTCATGTGACATTGATGGTTCAGGACTAGAAGTTTAACCCTCTTCCTCTTCCTCCACTGACTCAAGTGAGAATGATTCTGGTGCATCAGGAACCGGAAGTCCTTCTCCCTGCGGTACTGGGCGTATAGCTGATGGAATGTTTGGATAATGCACAGTCCACTATTTCTTCTTTAACACACCTTTCCCAACTGGAGACACCATACAGAGGTAACAATTGCTGATATGATCTTTTGGCTCTCTAAATCGTTGGCACTGGAAAAGGAATATATTACCTTTTCCTGTTCAACCACTGGCAAAGATTTGTTGCACAAGTGTTGCAGCATATGTGTGGGGCCTAACACTTGTCCTGATATCCAATTTTGCAACCAAAATAAAGGTGATAGGCTTTCTTAACCATAGTGGTTATACTGCACTTTTGTGATGAAAAAATTCACTTTGGCTAAACAGAAAGGTGTCCCTTTCTAAAATCAAACACTGAGAAATAAGAGAGCACGACACTGTATGATTTTTAGAGCTGATATAGGGCAATTTGTTCAACAGAGTGACATAAGCTTAGTTATGATTGCATCATCTATGACTTCTAGGAATAACATGATGCAATTCATATAGTGTATGACGCAATACCAGCTTCAGATTCCATCAGTCATTGTTTTGCCTAAAAAGCAAGTACTGTCCAAACCCAGTCATAGATTTATTCATAGATCCAGTCAAAGATTTAATTTCGTCTTTTCTGGTTTAAATTGAGTTCCCTTCCCTTTAGAACTCACTTATCTTCCGCCATTAACAAGTCAAGGGTCGTAGTTACTGACCCAGTATCATATGTTTAAAACTTAAGCTAATCAACAATTTTAATCATCAGTTTCGTTCTTAGTGACCCAGAATGAGTACATGTTGACTACATTTATTTCGGAAGCATTTTGTCTGTAGACCAGTGTAATATCAGTTCTATCAATTTATTTCCATACATTGTTTACTTATTTTAGCAACATACTGACAATGGGAAGAAATTCATCGCTTATCCAATATCTCCAAATGTAGCAATCAAACATTTATGAAATGTATTCTGCTTGTTTGTTGCATATGTGTTAAGTTTGTTTCAAATTAAA
Organism: Megalonaias nervosa; assembly: GCA_016617855.1. Lineage (NCBI taxonomy): Eukaryota > Metazoa > Mollusca > Bivalvia > Unionida > Unionidae > Megalonaias > Megalonaias nervosa. Next base: position 17,862 of record JAECUM010033220.1, read on the forward strand.
ACAAATATTTAATATCCAATAAAGTATACTTTAGAGGAATTAAAACACATCAATGCCAAGGTGTATATTTGTGTCTTTCAACCAAAGTACAAAGTGGAATGACTACGATAACCATAAATTATTCAGTTATAAATAACACGAAATTTGCGTGACAAAGAAAATTCAATTATAACTGCATACACAACAAATACAGTGGGGTACGATTTCTTAAAAATAAAACTTTTCGTACTAAATTAGTTGTGGTCAGTGACGTGGTTATATACATACATTCTGCAGTACGAAACAATATCCTAAAGATTCTAAACTTGTTTAACCCAAATCGTCAGAAATATTGAACAAAAAACATCTCTTACAAACCTCATCATGTCATAATATTTTAACATAGATATGTAGTCCATGCAATGTTAATGCTATAATCAAACTAGATATTTTTATAAAATTGATCTTGATTGTATTTAGGCCGTGCACCTATATAATTTGTTAACTGTGTCTCTAAACGATTCGACCCAGTCCATAGCTTGTGTTCAAATAAGTATTGCAACTCTATTGTCCCGTTTATAAAATAATTTCAAAAGACATTCAATGCTTATGTAAAGGTATTTGTACGGTAATTGGTCCTTTTCGGTTAGCGCCCATATACGTTTGAATTATTTTCACATGGAAAGATAATTATATTTAAGAATAAACCTAGGCCTCTGAGGAGGAAAGGAATAAAAATGTACTATTATCTGTGATGGAAAATTTGTTAATTTAATGAATATTCGGGTATACTATTTGTAAGAGAAAACAAATCACACCCTATGTCCTCGTCTCCTTTGTCGCAATCTTACTATGTATATCGACCCTTTGAAGGGTGAAAAAGAATACACTGATTAGTAAGTCCACCCTTAAAAGGCCTATGTATCAGTTCTCTGAGTGGATTGCATTACTAAAATATCTCAGCAGTTTTTTTGTAAAGCTGAATCATCGTATCTTTATTTTACTTGCAAGCAAATCTTGTTCTGAGTTAATTGTGAACATAGAACACTGCGCAGATACTTGTGTTCAAAGTTATTAAGATTTGTCAATGATTTCCATATTAATAGTTGTCATATGTAATCCTGACCTGCTTATATGAGGAAAAATTGCATTTTGAATCCGTTCGATTAAACGACAATACTTTGATTATTGTAGAATGTGCACTTCATAATCTAGCAGATTTGTCTGAAATAAGAGAGTCTTTCTGTAGTTGTTATACCTCCTCAAACATATACAATTAAATATATACCCGCACACACATTTTCACCATACATTGAACAGCACTAGGTAAGAAGCAATGAGCCTAATCTTCTTCCTGGACCTATGATTATTAGTCCATCAAATCATTTGTTAAATTTTGTCATCATTGCTTTGTGGACAGCAATACTGTCTTAATTATAAAATTCCCTGTCACTCTCTCTGATATTGAATGCCTGAAAACGTTTTAGCAAGCACAGACGTTCAATCTTCTTACGTGGAAGGGTGTGGGTACACTATTAATAGAGAAATTTATTTAGACCAGCGGAACTGTGTAATCTATTTTAGCAGGTGATGAGAGTAAAACTTGAAGTAGACGTGTTCAATTTGAGTCTACTGAACTACCCTTGTCATGGGACTATTACGTGCATATAACTTCAATGAATAGAGAGATAGATTAAAGGCAAAGATGATTAGTCTGAACAAGAAATAGTTCATTACATCAATATGTGTCTTTCAGCATCTCAGTCACAAAACTTGCGTATGTATGTATGTATATATGTCTTTCTCTAGGGGTGACGATGGGCAATACATACAGTTTTGTGAGTTTGGAATGATTTCTAACACAAGGATTTTGAGACAGTTAATGGCAACTAGATAGTCAGGTCTGATTAAAACAATGCTATAGATGAAAATGAAAGTAAATGTTAATAGATAATAATGTTGAAAATATGTGTATTCTTATGGATATTTAATCTTCTTCATGATGACACGAGTGACGTGGGATGACAGGCATAATGAAATGAACAATATTAAAGTGATACATCAATAGTATAATCCCTCCATGTATATTCTATTATGTGATGACAAATGAAGGTAAACTCCTCAAAAACAAAACCAAACAATATATATCAAATGCTTACTTTGCAAGTACTCTATCAGCAGTATAATCAATATCTTCAAAAGATTTTCATTCCAGTTTTATCAAAGTCACTCAGGTAAGTTCTAATTTTAGCAAAAGGGTGTGCAGGGGTAATCACGTTCTTCAGATAATGATTGGTTTTAATTTAGTACATTATGTTCAGTATGTTGGACGGATATTCTATTATCGATTATATTGAGTCATGTGTATTGTTAAATTGTAAAGTAGTCGACTAATTGAGAGAGTAATCGGAATTATTATATGAATGAAAAGAAAAGAGGGATTGGTCTGCAAAACGGTTAGACTGAAATACTATCATTTACTTGGCTGTGCACATGTAAGGAAAAGTCTAAGATTTTGATTTTATATCCATGAATAGAATTCTTCTTCCAGTTTTTAATGTTCGCGGCTATGTAATATGTTTATATAAGGGTTATTCAGATGTAATGAGTGGTGACAATGCTAAACAGAATAACCCAAATGTAATAGGCAGTCTGAGGTAATAGGATGTGACAGTATACGCCATTTTCACCATGCTGATTTGCGTTGCTTGTTAAAAGCACAATAAAAAACGATATCCCCAACCTTCTTCTTGTTTCACATTAGTTGAAATAAAAAGGCTAAAGTAGTAATGGGGGATGCTATAGTGTCTATTAAACTTTAATGTTAAAACTGGGGGTTTGCGCTATAGGGTCAATGGGAATTTGACATGGGTGACATCACGGTACTGGACAGTGGGGAAAATGGCAACAATGTTGCAAGTGTCTGACCTCAATCGCGCAGCCACTAAGTAACAATGTTGCAAGTGTCTGACCTCTATCAGGCGCCTACTGAGTAACAGTGTTGCAAATGGCTGACCTGAATAAGCGCTACTGTGGGTAGGTAGGTAGGGAAAAACAAAACACAGACATGAATACACACAAACATATACACATGCACAAACAAACAAATACACATACAAATGCACAAACAAATACCTATACAACAGAAAGACATATATTTTTAGAAACAAAGTAAATCGTTTGAGGCAATGAAGTGGCCCTAGGAAGGACCCTTGGAGTTTGTTTTACTTTTTCTGCCCCCTTTTTCTTGTGCATCATCTCATCATTTTCTCCATTAAATTCTTCTTTTTCTTCTTTCCATTCTCCTCTTATTTCTTATTCTCTTCCTCCTTCCTCTCCTTTTCCATTGCAACTTTTAGTTGCTCTTTTTCCATTTGCCCTCCTTTTCATCTTCATTATAGCGTGGAGTAGGCTTTTCATTCTTTAAAGAATATTTATTTCCATCCTTACTCTGCTAAGACTGTAACATCCTGCATCCACTTGCTCTAGCAGTTGTTCTAGCATCACTATGGTACCTAACACCTCTTGCAACTTTTCGTTCTTGTTCAGGTTGCTTGTAACCATCCTTCACTGATAGACGATAAATGGTTCGACTGACGAATGCTTCTTTTTATCTGTCTCAAGCACGGACGTGAATGAAATTACCCCCTCTCACGAACTACAAATATAACATACCAAACAAACCAAAGAGGTAATAGCGCGGACCTAAAAGAAACTGTTTTACATATTTTTGCAAACTAACCGACTATTACAAACAAAAACCCAATATACTCCATACCAACACATATTGGAGAAATAGGCCTTTTGCTAAAAATAATACCACCCCAAACCATCACATACAATCACCAAATCTACCAAACACACACTAGCACACCAGCAAAGTCACTAAGTGTTTATAGTCACACCACTAAACTCTCACATACAAATACATTAGAATAGGGACATGGGTTTTTTGTTAGCGCAGAAAGACACACACACACAGATACACACACACACACACACACACACACACACACACACACACACACTGCCATACAAACAAAAATAGTTTTAGCAATATAGTATCTCTTTTCTAGAGATTTTGAGTAGCCCTAAAAAGGGCTGTTTTGTTTTAGTGGTTTTGAGCAATCTCTCAACGCCTGTGATTTCGTCCCCGTTTCGGTGCAGGCTTTCTACAGGATACGGCATGCTTCTTAGATGGAGAACTCCATGGTGTCCGTACGGCAGTCTAACAATCCTCGTTCTTGCTCCTGCTGATGTTGTAGTTGCTGCTGCTGTTGCTGTTGCTGTTTCTGGAGTCTGTACTTCTCTGTCTACTCTTTTTGTTCCTTGTTTATTTCTTCTCTAAAGACCTGCTTTATTAGATCTTGTGCCACCTTAATCATTCTAACATTTTCTATCTCTTCTGGCTTTTGCATCAGGTTTTGCCTGATACGATGTAAATTCACGTGGGCATCCTTTAGCATGGCTAATTTTGAAGTCATGTTCACTGGTTGACGAGTCAACAATGGATGGTCCGACTGGCGACCGTCCTGGCTTTATATGTGTCAAGCACGGACGCGATAGAAAACATCCCTTCGATTTTGTAAGAACGCTATAGCTAACATAACCCAGAGGGATAGAGAGATATGAAAGAGTACATATTCATATAGCATCCATTTTAAAAAAAAACAAACAACAGACATCCATTTTCAAAGAATACAACCTTTTTGTATTCACAACTGACAAATAACAATCAATACATCATCATCATGTAAACAATTCTTTTTCAAACAGGAGCTTATTTATAAGGTTGACAACATTGTAAAGTCAAGTTTGACTTCCAGTGATTTAAGTCATTTGGCCACTGATGCAAACTACATTTCCTATGTAAAGACAAGAGATAAGCAAAATGTTCATAAAAACATCTTTCTACTTTATCATCGTTTCTAGAAGAGTTACGATCATAAAAAGTCACTAAATGTTCTAAAGGATATCCATGACTGCGATGATGAAAATAATACACACAATATTGTCCACACACCATGTAATCTGTAAAATATTTCCACATGCGTTTTTGTAAGGTGCGTTGAAAACGTTCCACGATGCTGGCTTTGGTTTCGGGATTCTTGGTGGTGAACAAATGGATGTCTCTTTTCTTCAATTCGTTTTGGAAAGCTGCAGATGGCCAAATGAGCGGCATCAGCTTAATTTGCTTACCATTAGTGATCAATGCCCTCCACTTTGGTGCGACTTCTGGAACATTTTCGTCGAATGGGTTTGTGTAAAGTGAACGTGGCTTGTTCTTGCAACCATCGTTGAACCTGAGGTAAACGTACGCTTTTCAGTTGGCTTTTGGCAACACGATACAATTTTTGATCTCCTCCGTAACCTGCAGGATCGGATTTATCGTAGTATATGCTAGCTTAAAGATTCTCCATCAGGATTCTCTCTACAATAAGTCACCCACTGTTCAATTATGCTACTCTTGCGTTGGTGAGGTAGTTTGAAAACGACTTGGCGTGTCCGACCTGCCACGGGAGTAGATGTCGAGGGTGGCAATGGGATCGCTTTTTTCTTGCTTTCTTTTTCTTGCTTCTGGTTTCTCATCTTTCTTTTTCACTTCTGTGAAACACATCCCAATGCTTGGCTAAACGAGGAGGCACGCCTTTTCTTTTTCCTTTTTGACAGAAGAGTGATGGCTTCCTAGGGGTGACATCTTTCTCGTTCAGGAACAAAAAAGCACTGAAGCGAATCGTCCGTCACGGGTCTTTTTTATATTGGAATACGTCTCCACTGATTGTCGGTACGTCGTATCATTTTTATGACGGGCATTACTCGATGTTGAAGGGTTCGCAACAGGCTAAATCGTGAGAGTTCTTGCTTGGATAAGTCCTGTTAACTATGTAACATTCCCGATCTCTCTTGGAGTTTGATCTTGGGGGAGGGTACTTTTTAGCGGCTTCCACTGCGGATAAAGAAGAGGAGGCGGAGATGGTTGTCACTGCTTGAGGAGAAATTCCTTTAGAAACGGGATTCCATGTTTTCATCAAGTTGGGAAAGATGCGTGTCAGATCGGGTTTGACTGGCATCACTAGCATCGGTAAAGTGGAAGAAGCTGCTGCTACTACTACTGGAGACACGGTCACACAGGACCGTTGTTTGGGAAAGCAATGTGGCGTCCGGGCCTCACTGCCTCTTTTGTGGGTAGAAGCTGTTTTCTTGGGGCTTTCTTGGGACTTTTCTTTTTCTGAGGTTGTGACCTAGTCTTGGCACCACTGCTCTTCTTTTTGGAACGTTTTCGCTTGGAAGAGGCTTTTTTCTTGGTGGTAACTGTTAGAGCATTTTGATCCCATTTTAGGAGAGAGCAAATGACGACACCTCCTAGAGAACCACTACCTCCAGGTTTCAAAATGATTTGCTTTTTGGTTTAAGTATCGATTCTGGAATCTGCCAGTTGCGACAAGACTACTTTGTCTTTGTCAAAAAGGGGTTTGGGTTGATGAGGGATGTGAATTATGCTTTAAAGTAATTGACGTACTGTTATCGTAAACCATCCTAAAACTTCTTTGAGACACGAACACATATTAGCAGATTTTATTTCGTGACTGATGCCGTACTGGGCACGAATCAATTTGCCTGGAAGATGATACTGAAGGGACGTTATGTTGACACTTTGTAAGACAGACCAGAAGTGTCAGAGGTTTTTATAGGTTTGTTTCGGTTGTAAGCCGGTAGGGAAGTGTACACGACAGGCCCTCCGTCTTGGCACCAGTCGTGAAATAGATGGGTACGAAATCGCAAATAATCGTGTGTAGTGGGTTTAAATCGACGAGTAAATAGGCGTGAGGTGTTTGAGTGGCATTTTCGTACGCATGAGTCAGCCAAGGAGTTCCTAAATGTTTGGCTAACACTTGCATTTGAGATTTATTTCTAGGACGTTTAAACAAAACCACGAAATGGGCATTGAGAATGATGGTGCAATAAGCTTTACTTTGTTCAAACAAATTTTGGGTAATGTAAATGACACTGACATTACGATGATGCCCCTTGCGTGTTAACCAAAGGTTAATATCTTCTTCGTCTTCTCCTAACATGTCGTCGAAGATGACCAGATGTGTTTGACTGGGGTCAGACACGATCCCGTTGTCTTCGCAAGGAATGCTTTCCACAAAGACGATGGATTCTCCTTGGTTTTCTCGAAGGAGACTGTAAGCCAATTGCCACTCTTTGTAACACCTCACGATGAGTTGGGGTGGACGATCGATTAAATGGGTTTTGTATTTGATCAACCGTTTGACAAATTCGGCTTTTCCTGAACCACTCGGTCCTGCAATTAACACGATAAAGGGATGGCGAAGATACTAGGTCTCCCAACTGGAACGATCCAACGTTTTGTCGATGACTTTGAAAGTCGAGGAAGAGGTAGAAGAGGCAGATGTAGCCATCGCGCAGGTGTTACAAATTTTAAAAATAACATAGACAAGACAAGAGTTTTTATACTTTTCAGGACACGTTTATTCAAAGTTAAACTTGGACACGAAATACAAAATGACATCACAGCCAAATGGTTAAATACATGTTTAACATGACAAGCAAAACGACCAAAAGGCTATATAAACATGTCACTGTACAGCAGTTTTTGCAAAGGAGTGGTGTCCTAGAGACACTTCTAATGTTTTTGGAGTTTCTCCACTAATCACAGTCTCACATGTGTCTTCCCGGAATGGATTTTCATTCGTGTCGATGTCGACGATGGTACTGTTGCTGCTGTCCTGAATTGGGTGGCCTTCCTCTGTGTCGGGTTCTTCTTCTTCTTCACAAGCTATGCACACATCTTCGTAAGCATCCTCAGTGGCTAAAATTTTACGAATCTTTCCTTCCCGTAGAGGTAGAGTAGAGTAGTATCGAGATGAAAACGCAACGCTTTTAACAGAAAGAGTCACCATAATGTCTTTATTGTAGGTATTGTTCATAATTAGTGCACAAGGAATCTGCTGGTAAACGAAATCCCAGAAACGAAGCCACTAACACACACATGATACGACGTCCCAAATTCATTGGAAACAGTTCTTGCAAAATGTTTCGGTAATCCTCCAAAGTCTGAATAGTGTCATGACTTCCTTCCAAGGAATCTGTTGTATCACTACTGATAAAGGTCGTGGCATGGTAGCAAGCTTTTATACCCTCTTTTGTTGGAAGTAATATAAATAGTGTCCTCCAAGAATCAGTAATCGCTGGGTTGTGGAAAATAGCTTCGTTTATATTTGTGACTGAAGCAGTGCCCTCCCATAATGAATCTTCGTTTACTTTGAAAAAGAGCATAGTTTAAAAAAGGAGAAATGATTCTGAGTTTGCGTTTCACTTCTATTTTGACTAACTCTTTGTAAATGTAGAGGCAAACCAAGAATATTCTCTTGTAAAATATCCATGAAAGTATTACTGGGGTCCCACTAACGGAAGGTAGTGACAGTGCGGAGACCATCGGGCATGTTGCAGGTAAGCCGAGTCTTTCTGCTACCACTCGTGAAGTGACACACCGCAACTGAAGGACTTGACTTTATCTCCTTCTTCGAAGTAGATAAATCCTGCTCTGACTAATTCTTCGGGGATAGGTCCTCAGAGATATTTTGGCCACTTTTGTTTGAACGTTTGGAATAGAAGTTTCAAAGTCGCAATATCCGATTCCGACATCACTGCTGCTACAG
>JAECUM010033221.1:0-36902 GCA_016617855.1 Megalonaias nervosa
TTGAAAGTCACATTACTTCTGCAGGATGTCATTGTTCCTCATTCCATTGAAGTAATGACTGCATTGCCAACTAAGGCAATGTAGCTTCATAATAAATCATAGATGATTTAAAAAATAAACTATATTTAAAGAAACAGCTTCAAATAAAATGTGATACAATTAATGAAACAAATAGTACTTAAGAACCAAACTTTTCAACTATCCAAGATGTATGTGATGTACTAGGTCAGTATCGTATCATGAACTATTTTACCATCCTTCTTTGTATGCACCCACTAGATCTTTGGACAGGGATGTAGTGTTGTATGAGATAGGTATTCCCTTTATTTTTATGCAGGTTGACTTTTTGGCACCTACTGCATCAGAGTAACATGCATTCCCTCACTTCTTTATTTATCACTACACCACTGTCTATGAAGGTATTATCTCTGTCTATCCATCCCCTCTTGTCACATCTTTCACAAATTTCATTACTGAACTGCTCAATAAATTTTGAAGGCCCTAATGGATTCAAAAGAAAATTGGTATGAGGCTTTAGTTTAAAGAGAAGCAAGTCAAGTTGTAACTATTTTCCATCAAAACTGAATGCAGTTAAGGCCCTGTTTGACCTAGAAGCTGACTTTTCAATTTTGATTCTGCTCAAGAACTTGAAATAAAATTTAGTATGATGGTTTACATGAAGAAGACCTAAGTCTGTTTCAGTTTTCTCCTCTTTCTAGCCCTAAACATGATGGAGTTGTGGCAAATTGTTTGACATAGACTTTGCATACCTGCCATATTTCCAGATAGTGTTGATTCTTTTATTGGTACAAAAAGTGTTGTTGTTGTGGGGTTTAACGCCATTTTTCAGCACACGATAGGCTATAGATGGCAGTCAGTATTAATGGTGGAGGAAGAACCCGGGAAAACCCCGGAAACAACCACCGACCCATGAGAAGCTATTGACAGCAAAAAGTGTGTGTGTGTGTATGTGCATGCGCGCGTGTGTGTGCATGACCCACAAAAAAGCAAATTCTTGCAGTTGAGAATAAACTATCTTTTTTTATGCAAGAGAAAATTACTGGAAAATGCAATATGAATAAAAGAATAAAGTTTATCAGTTTTCTGTAAAGTATTTATTACACCTGCTAGTTAGTAGACTGCATCATAACAACCATACTGACATTAAATTTAAAAAAACTACACCAACTTTCTGTCTTTGATGGCATAATATAGTCTTAATTTGATGAAGTATTTGCTGCTCTCAATTGTTTGGGGGCAGGTGGGATTGAGGGTAATGCAGGTGTTGTTTGTATTCTTCTTTGCACTCAATAGAAACTGGATGGTACTCTGTTCAAATTTCCCTGCTTGATTCTCTGAGCCAATCCTAGTTAGAAGTGAGTTGTTCTTGCCAACCATATTGTTGGCTTTTCAGAACTGTATCCCCGATGAAGTTTGACAAGATAAGTTTGTCTCAGTAGAAAAAAGAAGATATTCATCAAATCAGGGACCGATTTCATGGGGACCTTACAGCAATGATAAGTGCCCCTGTCCAGTATGGGTGTTACTCTAATCTCTTTATTAGCACAAATCATCTGTGCAAACATGAGCATTTGCCTATTATTGCTTTAAGTTAATCTATCTCAGGACTAAAATTGTCCTGAAAAGCATATTTCAATTAAGGGTTGGTATTTTTACAAGATTTAGATAATAATAACAAAGAGAATTAACCTGGATGTTCAGTGCAAATGTCAGATATGTTCTGGTTTTTTCCAGTGTTACAGGTGGTGCTGCTATATCTTTGGATGCCATACACTCCAGAATGACTGATGTTGATATGGTGTTTGCAATACCTGCAAAGTATGAAATGTGTGCCCACCTCCCAGCTGTGCTTCACAAGTGAAAAGTCAAATTCCATCAACTTGGAGTTTGCAAAATTTTTTTCTTTCTGAGTTTTGCTTCACTGATGGATTGTTGTACTCCTGAATCATGGTTGCATTTTGTCATTTTACCTTCAAAAATGAATCATGCTTGAACACTAGTTTGATTACTGAAATAATTGTATTTTGCATTTTACATAATAGCAATGTATCCAATTACCTACTCTCATTTGTGCATCAGAGACTCCAATTTGTTTTAATTTGCCCCCAAGTTTTGATACTAAATTATGATTTTTACTCAGTCTTACCCCCAGTTCTGACACCAAGGAGATGTTTTAATCTTGCACCCCTAGGAGATACACTGATAAGAGTAAAATCCAACACCAAAAGAAAAAAGTGTTATTGCTATTTGCAACATACCAATAATCTTTACTAAAGATGGCTTAACATTCTCATTCAAGGCAGTGATGTGTGATATCTTTTATTCTTCAAAACACATCTCTTTTATTTACCAATAACTTAAGATGAATTGGGTTGTTCTACTTTGTGAACTTTACTTTTGCAAATTTGCCTAATGGGCTTCTCCCACAGCAGTCTTCACAAGTTCTTTGAAACACAACAATTTCCAAGAATTTTGAAATTTACAAAATTGTTCTTTTAGCATGGCACATTGTGCTATTGCTGGTCTGACTTTGTCTTTCATTTTCAGCTCAACAACTTAGGAAGGAATGAAACCAGATTTGATATTGATGCTTTATATTAAGAACTTCTAGGGTCAAGTACAGGTCATAGTCCTACATTGTAGGATGCCCACTATGATATTTATGTTGTTTGTCATATTGACATGGGGTTTTCACTAGAAGACTTCTTGCAATATCCACCATTTGTTGGTCCTAATGGAAATGGTATTGACCTGCTGTCCAATATGCCCACAACAGTGGCCATCTTCAAAATATTGCTATCACTGCTCCTCCAGATGGTCCATATCAGTATGGGATATTTACTAAACAACTTTGTAGGATGTCTGATTGGTCCTATTGGTGCTATTCAAGACATTCAGTATGCCTACAACAGTGGCCATCTTGAAAAATTTATAATCACTGTTTCCTCTTCATATCATCATGGGCTTTTCACTGAAAGGCTTTTCATAATATCTAGTTGCTCATAAATGAAAATGGTGCAGGTGAACTTTTAATATGATTGAGACAATGGCTGTTTAAAAATCTTGCAATTGCTATTTCTTCTAGATGGTTTGTCATATCAACATTGTCCTTTGAACAGAAAGACTTCTTATGATGTCTAGTTGGTACCAAATAGAAATGGTGCCAGTCCGATATTGAGTATGTCCGTAATGCCATTCATTTCAAAATTTTTTTTATCATTGCTGCTTTAATATAAAAAGTTGTATCAACATGGGGTCTCTACCAGAAGACCTCTTATTGTGTCTTCTTGGTCCTAAATGAAAATGGTGTCATGTTAACATTGAATATGTCCACTGCAGCAGGTAATTTGAAAATCTTGTTATTGCTTAAGATGATTTCAGCACTCCACAGTTAAAAGGAAGAAATGGTCTTGAATTTCTGAAAATTCTTTTAAGCCAGTAGAGCATCTGTTCCTTTGAGGGACTCTTGTATTTAATGTTTTCTGGCCAAAATGTATGGGGTTATGATTCCCATCTGACCTTGATCAGTGTTCTTTAATAGTGTTCTGTTGGTGGGGGCATCTGTGTCATATGGAAACTTTTTTTGTTAAATAAACCGCTTTCAAAATCATTTATATGTGACACAAAAGTAATAAAAGTAAAATGATAATGGGGATATATTCCATTATCAAATTTATACTGATGTGTGGTTAACATTGCCATATGATATATGCCATTTGTATTGTAATATTTCCTAGCATTATCATAATGCCCAGATGATCAAGAAATGACTTTTTTTTAGTTTGTGTTTTAATGCAAATGGGTTCACTTTTATATTTGTTCGATTTAAAGTGATGCATTTCTTTTTATTTTGCAGATTAGTGACCCTGACAATGCCCCAAATCTCATGGAGAATCAAGTGAATAAAAATATGATTGTAGAAATGGGTGAAAAGAACAGAGAAATTAAGGCCATCCATGCTGATTGCCATGAGCAGGTAATAACAGACAGAAAGGATTCTGGTCCTTTCTGCAGAAAGGATGACTTGGAGTCCACCAGGGCTGTAATAAGGCAGCTGCAGGCTGCTCTTTGTGAGCAGCAGGTAAGAAGTAATCAAATTATAATGACTCTAAAACTTAAATTGTACAAAAGTCAGCAGGCTCACAAGAACCAGTATTTGGAAGCAGAAAAACAGATGCATGAGGTCATGTCCAGTATGCTGTGTCTGGAGGCACAGTTGAGGAGGGACCACAGGTCTGTGTGTATGGCCCTCAGACAAAGAGATCAAGAAATTCTTGTGCAGAGGAATCAAATAAAAAAATTATCTGAACAAAATGAGCAGCTACTAAATGCTATCAGGGAAATTTATGCACAGGGAGGTATGAATGGATATTTAAGAGATCATTCTCATAGGAATGGTGTGAACTCGTCTGATTCCCCCACGCACAGGAATTCCAAAGACAAGGAAGATAAATGTGAAAGGGGAGATAAAGAAGAGAAAGAAGATAAATATGACAAGTGGGATAAACATTATAAGCCTGATAAGCATAAGGGGAAGTTCAGTTCAGTTAAAGATATGTTACGGAGACATCGCAGCAGTCTTGAATTGAACTCGGCAGAATTGGAAAAAGTTTTCCAGGATAGTGGGTTCAAATTTGGCAGCCAGGAAAATATAAATCAGTCATCAGAGTCATTTGACAGGATCAGAAAATTTAGGAATAGAAGTCAAACTGTGTCAGGTTATCCTGAAAACATTAGTGGCTTCTTAGAGGAAAGTGTAAAGGAGGATAACTCCAGTAATTCAGGAGATACCAGCAAAATGTCAGTGTCACCTCACTCTGCAAGGTTCACAGATGTTATTGATGAAGAAGACACTGTTGGCTCTTTTATCCATCATTGTGGAAACATTACTTCTGTGGCATCCATGCCAATGTTGGCCACAATTCAGGAGGATTGCTATGACAAACACTTAAGAGCTAAAGAAAGACCTCATTCCATGTCAAGTGTGGATCTTATTGCTATTCATAAACAGGTGGAAACTTTGGCTTGTAGTGATTCTTCCCCTACAACACCCATATCTCCTGATCCCCCTCAGACACCACCACCTCCACCCTCACCATCATACACTCATACCAGTTCTGAGTCTAACACATTTAAATTATTCAAGACAATGTTCCGTCGCAAAGGGAGCAAGATGAAAAACAAAAAGAGATCTGTATCATTATCTCAAAACACTGATCAGGAGTATGATGAAGCTTTAAAGAAACATTTTGAAAAGTATGACATGTCATAGACCAGTCTGCTTTTTAGTATCTATGGTCTATACTGTTGACTGAAAAGTATGACATGTCATAGACCAGTCTGCTTGTTAGTATCTGTGGTCTATACTGTTGATTCAGCTCTTGGATGCAATTATTACTTCATAGTTTGCTTATTTTATTGTTGTTTCTCCATTTTTCAATTTTGTAAAAAAAATTAATACTTTTATTCAAGAATGCCCTTTTTTATGTATGTACTTGCTTAAACTATTGTATACAAATTTTACCTATAAAAATATGAATTAATTTGATGCTTTCCTCATCAAGTATTATACATAAATGCTATTTTGCTATTAAAATTTGAGATACAAAAATTTTAAAGGTAAAGATTTTAAAGACATGATGACATGAACTTTATGTATAATATGTATAATATGTTACACTGAAGTCCATCTGTTTATCAGTTAACATTTGCTTGTCTTGTAACATCTGGATAGATTTTCATTAAACATTGCCAGGATTTGTATCATGACTTGACAGTGTATCATAATGATGGAAAATAAACTGTGGGTAAAGAAGGGCAAAAACTATCATTTACCTGATTTATCATGTAATTTTTCTAAATTAAATGCAGGGACTATCTAAAAACATCCCCAGGGAAGTGATTTGTCCACAGTGAAAACCACACAAATTTGTGGCCAATTTATATTAATTAAATTTGGATACATTGATTAATACATAAGGCTTTATTGACTTGACATAATCCCCATAATCAGTATGATGTTTCTTTATCAACTTGCCATATTACTCCAAATCTTGTAAAGAATGCCCGAATGACCAAATATAAATGGCAGTTTAGTAGGTTTGATGCTGATCCCTTGTAATCTAATTCAGCTCATCTTTTACAAAATGCTGCCAAACTTGTTGTAAACAAAACAAATATTCAGATTTCTATTCAGATATTAACAATAAAATATTCTAATTTGAATTTTTTGTAATTTCATTTCAGACATTAATAATTATGTCATATGCCTCTTTATCCTTTAAACTGGTAATTCACTAGAGTGATCTGTCATGGCAGTTGTTTTGTATTTGTAGGAAGTTCGGGATTTGGTAGCAGCTCTATTTCTACACCTGGACCCATCTAAACAAGTTTTTCCTCATCTAGCCATGTGCTAAAAGTCAGCTTATAGTATAGGCCTTCATCCATCATATGTTGTCTTTAGGGTGTCATCCATTGAAAATTCTTAAAATTTTTTCTCAAAAACTGATAAATAAAATTTGACCAAATTTGACAGAAAGCATACTGATGTGAAGCTGTGTAAAATTTGTCCCATGGATGTCATTATCAAAAACTGAAAAACCTTTTGACAGCTTCTTAAAAATCTCTAAACACAATTAACCACATTGGATGGCTGGACTAGGATTGAAGGTCTTTCAAATTTGTTCAAATGAAGCATGCCCGTCATCAAATATTGCCATCATTTCTAAAAATAGAAAAGCATTTAAATGACTTCAGAACAGAATTTGACCAGATTTAACATAAAGCATTGTACCTTTCATTTTTGTACAATGGCCATATTTGAGCTGCCATCAAATACAGATACCATTACTAAAAATAGAGAAAAAACTAAAAAGGTTGTTTTCTGAAAAACTACTGCTCAGTAGAATGTGACCAAATCTGACAGTTTCCTGTGATGAAGGTGTTTCAGATTGGTTCACATGATGCCAATATGCCTCATATGCTCATATTACTTTAAAAAAATATAGAAAAAAAACTTTAAATAGCTTCAAAAACTGCTCAACAGAATTTGACTAAATTTGACAGGAAGCATCCGAGCTTAGGTGGCTTTCAAGACTGTAAACTGATAGTAATCTGATACTAATCTGGTTGTTGCTACTAAAAGTTTAAAAACCTTGGAGACTTTTTCTCCATAACTTGATCAGAATTTGCTTCTATTTGACAGAAAGCATCCTGGCATGAAGACCTTTCACATTTGTAGAAATGATATTGCTCTGCCATAAAATATGGCTGCCATTATTGAAAGAACAAAAACCCCATTAACCACTGAATAAAATGTTTCCAACTTTGACAGAAAGCATTATGGCAAGAAGACCTTTTAATTTGTTCAAAATGATGCTGATCCATCATCAAAGATGGCCACAATTACTAAAAAATATATTACATCTTTAACTGACTTCTATAAACTGCTGGGAGCCATGGGTGGCCAAGTGGTCTAAAGCATTCACCTTTATCAATCACTGACATCTCATCTTTCTCTGTGTGGGTTAAAGTCTATGGCTCAGCCAATGTAGGTATGTGAGAAAGCTTGCCAGTAGCTACACATAGGTTGCTAATTTTACAGGGGTTTTCCTGGATTCTTCCTCCACCAGTTACGCTGTCCACCATGTATAGCCTATCATGCACTAAAAAATGGCATTAAACCTAAAACAACAACAACAGTGCTAAATAGAGATGTGGCAGAATGGACCATGACATGAAAACCTTTTGTATTTATACTAATGATACTGATCCATCACCATTCAATATGGCCACTGATTCTTCTTCAGATAAGTTACTCAATCATAATACCTTAGGAGAACTACTACTACTTCACAAATTTAGCTCTCCTAGATTACAACTTTTTAGCTAAAAAGCTGAAAGTTATCTGCCCACCTAGGCGGCAGTTGGATACAGTGATCTCCCCTTGATACTAGGATTGGCACGAAATCCCATCACTACTTCAGTTACAACTTCTGCACATGCCAAGTAGCATGCTCTCTATAGAGAGGCCTTGCAAAATCCATTCAAGCAATTTGGAAGTTCTCTACCTTAAATCAAGTTGGAGAAGTTTCATCTTTGAAAGGAAATATACTCCATCAATAAATTTCCAATTTTTCCATTCTTTCTTTTGGCAATGACAAAGTTTCCCACTTTTCAGTGTTTTCACTTTGTTGTCTTCACACACTTACGTGCCCTTGGTACATACTGGTATGGGTCATGATGGCATCTACTCGTGTTGCTATAACCGTATTAATAAATGCAGGTTTGTTGCATGATATAGAAAATTCATTTAATATTGATGTATAATTTCCACTATTCTCAGATACATACAGGTAAGTTTTCAGCATTGTCTAGGCATCCACTACATAGTTATATACATGACACTTTACTGATTTTACATTTATAAAACATAATTGGGCCTCTCCTACAGGACAAATGGTCTTACAATGGATATTGTAGCATCCTCTTCATAAGTATCAATAATGATGCTTCTGTGCATTTTTTATATGCAGGTAGGGTGTGTGCTATATACTGTAATCTGTATAACTTCTGCCATGGTTAGATATGTACAGGTAAATTTCCTATACATGGTTTACTCATAGTGTCCACTTCATAATTACTATAACCAACACTTAAGTGATTTTACCTGTATAGGCAGGATAAAGTTTACCTGACTACAGGTAATGTATTACCAGTATTGATAATCTGGTACCTACTTTGTAAGTATTAAATGCAAGTCTCTAATTCTCTACCTGTACAGGACACGTGTACTGTGTATAGGTACTTGTCAACGTTTGTAGCTTACACAGACACTCCGAAGTTCATAAGGCATTCTCATAGATCAATCTAATCTGCATAGTGCTGCTAGACACTTCCAGTGTATGATGTCCAGCTTGTTGTCTCAGTTTCCAAGAGATGTCTTTTCACTCGTCCTAAAGTCCTCAAGCCTTCCCACCTAAATGGAACCTCAACATAGTGTCAGCTTGGAAGTAATGGGATATGATGTGCTGCAAGTTTAGTGAGCCACTTTCCTCAGCATTCTTTTCCAACTACTTTGCTGGTAGCACAAGAGATACTGGCTTCACTACCTTTATTCAAAAGCAACAAAAACTGGCATTTAAGTTACCTTATCATTATTAGCTCTTACTATAATGCATGAAAACTCAGCCTTACAAGCCAGGAATGATGAAGTTTTCATTTACTCCCATCAGAGTTCTGTCCCTCTCATTTCTCAGCAACACCTGCCTTGTCTACAGTTCCAATATCAGGTGATCATTGACTAAGGATGAATCTACTTTCAGTTGTTTCCACAGTCTGCCAGAGTTGCTGTCATTTTGGGCTGCTTACATTATCAATTACAAGTCCCAAGTGACAAAGGGACAAATTTTCTCACAGACGCCTACCTATAAGTGTTAGTTGGTGGTTCAACAAGCCACACACCAGTTTTCAATTTGGAAACCCAACAGTTGATGCGCAATGTCACAACCATGGGCTTCATGCTGGATCTAGTATCTATGGTGATCTTTCAATAGGCAGAACACAGCTTACCTTCTCCCACTTCCTAAACATGGAGTCCTAGCATACTATGTCCATGGCTGTAACAGTAGCTTTGAACTTACAACAGGTGGAACAGGGGCCCCGATTGGCCGAGTGGTCTAAAGCGCTCTCCGTTACGGATCACTGCCGTCTCACCTCTGTCTGCGTGGGTTCGAGTCTGGGATTCGGCGAATGCGGATATGTGAGAAAGCTTGCCAGTAGCTTCTCGTGGGTCGGTGGTTCTTTCCGGGGATTTCCCGGTTTCTTCCTCCACCATTAATACTGGCCGCCATGTATAGCCTATCGTGTGCTGAAAAATGGCGTTAAGCCCCACATCAACAACAGGTAGAACAAGATGTAATGCTCTCTACCTTCACATTTCTTAAAGACCATCATAATGTCATGCTATGCTCGCAATCTTTATAATATAATCTTCACTTTATTGATCAGGTTGACGGAATTTACAACAAGCCACCAAGGTAAACTTCTTTCCCTCTCTCATAGTCTCAGGTGCATCATATGGATTTGCAATGCAGTTAAAAGATCACAGGGATGTCTTTAAAGCGCAGGCCCTTGGGAAGCAGTCCAACTGAATTTGCAACCGACGAAAACCACAGTTCTCCCAAACTAAAGTGGACAAGAGGCAAAGGGAAGACGATCATTTTCACCAGTGTTTCTCTCCATGAGACCCTCTCTATCTCAAATGATATCAGCATCATGCCCCCTTATCACAGATCACAATAGGGGGAAGGCTTTAATATTTCGCTGCCAAATGGGGAAGATTTGCCATAGCGACATACAGACCAGACAACTGGTTTCCAGGGGATTCTGTGTCTCATTCAGCACACCTCCTACTATGACCAGGGTTCCTTCAGATACAAATGTGAACTCTTCTTTTGGTTGTCAGCCTAAGCACATTCAACTAATTCTTTTACTCATTTGGCATCATGATGGAATTTAACAGTGGGTTTTAAATGCAGTCCATTGGGGAGACTATGTAATCAGTGTGGACCTGCAAGAGGCATCACTTCACATCCCCACTCACATGGCTTCCACAAAATTCTGTAATTCGCCTACAAATGTAGGCATCAAATTATATCTTGGAGCAAGATACTCTACATTTCATTCTCTATCTCCTTGTCAGCAAGGACATCTCCATTCTTGTACCATTTCAAGCTTTTAGCCATCTAGGTATGAAACAGAACACTCAAGTAAACAGTATTTCTCCCTCAACGAGAAATGAATTAATAGAATGATGGATTTCTTACACATACAGAACAATCCACCCACTGGTGAATTCCTTCGCTTGCTGGGTTTTCTGGACGTCTTAGGCATTCTTGTACTACAGTTACAATGATTCTTTGGTTCGAATGGAGGCAGAACCTTTGACCATTGGACCAAAATCCACAATTTGTACAGTTTCCATCTCAAACGCATGGAAACCTCACTGGACTCGCGGCGCGAATACCTCTGTAAGCACAACCTCTGGCAACCACAATCTACAGATATGAAAAGACGGGGGAAGGGTGGTTGCTAGAAGTCTCCATCTAACCCTACAGGATACCAGTGGAGTGTGGACCCCTCCGGATTATTATATATTTATCAACATTCTCAAGATGAAAACCATTCCAAAAATTTTTCACTGGTAGCTGCAGAACCTACAAGGCAAAAGAGTTTTTATTCTTTCCGACAAGTCATCTATGGTGACACGTCAAACGGCAAGGCGGAGCGAAGCCCCCAGACCTTTTGTATTCTTATTTGGGATTTTCTGAAGTGGTGTCTTCAACAACAAATCTTAGGCCAGTTAATGTGTTGGCAGACTAGTTTTCCTGCTAGAAACAACTAATACAAATGGAATGGTCTCTTCATCTCTCGGTTTTCATTCAGTAGGTGCCAAATGGTTGACCTATTGGTGACGACGTGGCATGCCAAAATCGAAACTTTGTCTCACCGTTCTTTCTTTTAGACTGGAACGGCCAAATGTATACGCTATCCCTCCAATATCATAACACAGATTCTAAATGTGATACATAAAACGGAATAATTGAAGTGTCAAATCATTCTAATTACTCCAGTAAAATAGGAAAGCTTGCATAAGTGACAATTTCGCAACAGAATGGCTAGGAAATTGAGAGATAACGAAGTTTGCTTAAGCAACCATAACGGCAGGTTGTTTCATCCCAGCCAAGAGTTGCTGAACCTGCACGTCAGGATCTTATTAAAATACTCTCCCAGGAACAAACAGTTCTCGCAAACAGTGGTGAATAAATCGCTCATACGAGATGGTCCTACAGCGTAAAGCGTACAAAGGCAATGGAATATATTCTCACATTAGTGCGCACAAGATCACTTTATAACACTGCAGGCATCCATACCTCAATAGTTCACTTCCTTAGTCTCAATGACAAGAAACAACACCAATCCCTATTAAAACGTACAGTTCTACGATCACTGGTACACAGCGTTATTATGGAAATTAGGACACAAACATTGCATATGAGCGAAACTATTCGCCACGTGTTACTATCCATGCCGTGAGGTACAGATCCGAGTTCACTTCTCCAGCTTTTATGTCTGAGATCTTTCATCCTAATATTTATCAACTCGATCTGGTGGACCCTATAACCATGGCACAAAAGACTACTCTCGAGGGTCATTCGACAACAAAACTTCTCCTGACCCTTTGGGAATCGAGAGACGAGACAATCACCGGCGCTGGCATTGGAGTACAAACTGGAAAAAAAAAAAAAAAAAACGTTCAGTGAGCGAAGCAGTGGATCAAGCAGAGAGCTGTCTAAAGCTTATGGACATTGTAATTCAACAAAAGTTGGAAGGGAAGGACAAGGGTTAAGAACAACGCAAACATGGAAGAATGCGAACAAAGTTGACAGGAGTAATATGGCCCAAGAGGAGATCCGCAGGGCAGAGGAGGAATCGAGATACCAAAGGCAGTCCAAATAGGGATCCAGCAAGTTGGACTAAGTGGTCACTGCCAGAAAGGGTAACTTACATTGGCAGATACATGGAGATAATGAACCATTGCATCTGCAGTTTCTGCTACGATCGGTATATGACCGCCTACTGTCACTAGCCAACCTAGTGAGGTAAAAACTCTTAGAAGACCCATCATGTCAGCTGTGTCAAGGAAGTATAACACTCATTCACATATTGCCAGGATGCCAGGTTACGCTGGCCTAAGGTCGCTATAGGTTGAGACATAAATACTGAGGGAGATGGTTGATATCCTTGAAAGAGAAGGTGAAGAGAGAGAGAGAGAGAGAGAGAGAGAGAGAGAGAGAGAGAGAGAGAGAGAGAGAGAGAGGGGGGGGGGGAAGGAGGCAGGTCACCAGTTTATCAAGTTTGTTAAAGCGGGACAACAGCAAAAGACCGCAGCAGTAGAGAATGCAGCACTGTTGTCCGGAGCAAAGTCGTGGGAGATGTCGTTTAACCTGGGCAGGAAACGATATTTCGTTATTCTGACATCCTTCCGTTCTGACGTTGTCATCTGGTCACCCATCGCAAAGAAAATGATCATGGTGGAGCTTACTGTGCCATGGGAAGAGAGGATAGAAAGGTTCATGAGAGAAAGAGGACGAAGTACCAAGAGTTGGTAGAATCTTGCAGAGGCAGAGAATGGAAGTTTGTTGTTGAGGTTTTCCGGCGTAGTCATTCTGGGGGATACTCATTGTATTGGGAATAAAAGGAACAGCACGCAAGACAGCTGTGCAAGCACTAATCAGGACCACAGAGAGAGATCGTCGAGTTGACTCTGGTTCAGACTTGAAAACAAAATATGTAAGCCATCACAGACGGGCAGTACCTGATCACTACTGCCGCCCCACCATCTGGAGGGTGTTCCGGGATACGGGGCGAAGCATCCATTTAACACTACCTACGATATAGAAGGTCAATATAGTTATTGTTCCTCAGCAGTTGAGCATTAAATTTCCAATATCCTTTTCTTCTTGGACACTGGTAAAAAGCTGCACTCAGAACAGTATCTCAATTATCAGTCCTACGGCCTGATGTGATAAGTGCATCAGCTGCATTCATATAAATATCATCAGATACAAGAAAGTAATCTAATCTACATTGTTTCAGGGGAGATTTTTGTCTCCAAGTATATATCTTTAAGACTTAATTGGAATTGCTCCAGGGGTGATTAATTTCATGTCGTTTTCAGGTCTTGGATCACTGCTCTAGACAGTTGGTATTTATCATGTGAAATGTTATAAGTATCCAATATAGGTCTTGAACAGTATTCCAATATTCACACCTTATAATTGATGAGTTCTCAAATATTAAAATTTCTTCCTTTAGATTTCTAAAAAACGTTAGGGTTATCATCGTGACACCCGTACAATTTCACGAGGGTTATTCTATTTCCATTAATTTTAATATTTAACAGAAGAAAAACATCCTTTGACTGTTTTATCTTTCTCCATGGATCACAAATTCAAAAGTATTTCTAAAGAATATCGAGACCCTGGCACTATTATGACTAAAGATACATTTGTATCCACATTCAGCAAAGCAGTATATTTCATCGGTCATTGTTCTATGATTTTCTTCCATGCATACAATACATTCTTCTCTTTTACTCAGTGGAAAATGTTCCTTGATTTAGAGACTGAACATTGCAGGCCTCTAACAGTCAGAGGTAACATTTTTATGTTATTATCCATAAAAACAGCAGAAATTGTACATGTACATGTTCTTGTGCAGTAATATATGAAGCGTCACCTCAAATTAATCATACACATGGCGTTCACACAAAATATAAACATCCGTCATAAAACCATCCATGGTGTTACAGTACATACTGTAGAATCGGCAGTTGAATATTAATACTATTAAAGACTCTATGGTCTTAAGCTAAGTAACAGAAAAGTGCGAAAACCAAGAAGTTTTGTAAAATTCAACAAATGATTTGTTTCCCTCTAACACAAAGTTAAAATTTAAAAAGGACTTACAATAATGCGAATTAAATTCCAAATAACCCCAAAACTTGTATCACAAATCAAATGTATAAAGTTCCATCCAAATTCCAGTGGTATTCCAAATAAGTTCCAATATTAAATGTGTTGACGTACCTATAGTCTTGAATATACTAAGTGCCAGTGGCATGTAGTGTGGAGATGTGCTAAAAGTCTTTTGATGTATAACAATAATATAATCCAAATAAATTCTTGTCTGAAATCACTTTAATTCCAAATTAATGTTCCAGTTGAAGAATTTTATAGATGGGCACTTTGTATTCCCAGTGTTTAATAATTTGAATAAATAATTCCACGCAGATGAAATACTGAACACAACAAAAAGACTGATTCTGCCATGGATGTTAAATCTAAAAATGTGTAACTTCTCAATTATATTAAAAAAGCTAAGACACAAAAGGAGAACCAGGATGAAGGTCAAAAATTCATTTCTAGAAACTTCTAAGTTGTCAACAAGATAAAATCTGTTACTAAAATTATAATAAAAACATGGTAAACATCAGGTACGACAAGTTTATCCATGAGAGATACCAATGACTTGACCCAGATTAAGATAAATATGTTTACATGAGTATTAATCTGAACACTTCATAATCATAGAAATAAATATTAGCTATGTATACTGTTGTCCACATACTGGTCAGGTACAACATGAACTTGAGTTTGGACAAGGCCAAGTCCTGATTGATCTACACCATTCTTGAATCAAAGCTCCACCAACTCGAACATCACTTGCATCAACAGACATCGTAAATGATTGACTGAAATTTGGAGCTGAAAGAACTGGTGCATTCTTAGGTATAACCTTTAACTTATGAAAATCCTCCTGACATTTTTAAGACCAATGAAACTTGGTTTTCTTGCTTGAAAATGTTGTCAGAGGTTCAGCAATTATGGAAAAATTGGAGCCCCCCTCCCCCCAAAAAATCCGATAATATCCAACCATACCTCAAAATCGCATCAGTTGATTTTTACTGATAAGCAAAGGAAATTCAGAGATATCCTTGACCTTAACTTCTACAGGTTTAACTTGTCCGTGTCCCACAATATGTCCTAGAAATGTAACACAAGCACGGCAAAAATCACTTTTACTTATATTAATTGTCAAATCTGCATCACTGAGTCTATAGAAGAATTTCCCTATCATCTCCAAATGATTTTTCCAGGTGCTTTTGTAAATGATGCCATCATCGCTGTAAGCGTCACAATTATCTTGACCAGATGTAATCATGTTCACTAAACTTAGAAAAGCACAAAATCCCAAACGACATCACCTTATATTGATAAAGTCCATCTGGAGTCACAAATGCCCAAATTTCCTTTGCCCTTTCTGTGAGTCGAATTTGCCAAAATCTTTTCAAATGGTCAAATTTGGAAACATTTGCATACCAATTTTGTCAATGCAATCATCGATTCTTAGCAATAGAAATGAATCTGTTTTGGTCACACTAATCACTTTTCTAAAGTCAGTGCACATGCGGAAAGTTTTATCTGGTTTCGGCACAAGAATACATGGTGAACTTGAGTCACTTTTATTGGTTCTATGAAAGCATTCTCCAGCAAATACTGAATTATTTTTTAAAACATTCCTGTTTGAGAGGGTTCATTCTGTATGGATGCTGTTTCACAGGTGTGGAATCTATAATTTCAACGTCATGGTAGATTTTATTTGTTCGTGTTGGAACATCTCTGAAGGAGTACACATATTTAGATAACAGTTGTTTTAGTTCACTCTTTTCATGTGACTGTTGATGTAAATGTTCTGGTCCAGATTATTCAATATATCGGAATACCGAAGAATGGTTACACCAAAGTCACTACAGTCCGATTGCATTCCAATGCTTAAATCCTCACTGTATAGAACAGTTATAAATAAATTAACTGCATGATTAACAGTGATATCTCTATCAACATACTCCTTGAACATATTTATATGGCAAAGTGGTTTTTGTTTTCGCCTCTCAGGATTGTTAATAATTTATTTTCAGTCACTTACTTTCTTTTCAACTGTATAAGGACCATATTAATTAGCCTGAAAAGGATTTTGAGGAATGGACAAGAGAGCAAGGCTGAAAACTCCTTTCCTTTGTATTTTTGTCACACGTTAATTTTATTTTTGACTGACTAGACTGAAGATTAGTTCTTACAACTTCAAGCCATTGACAACTTATATTTGAAATTAGAAACATAGTCAGGAAGATTATGTTCTGAATATTTATTTGAAAGAAATATCTCTTTTAATAACTTCGATAGTTCACAGACAGTATGTTCAAAAACTAGTTCAAAGGGACTAAGTCATGAAGATTCTTGAACTGATTCCGTAGCAGCATACAACAGTAAACGAATACCTTGTCCCAATCTTTTCCAGTATCAAAACAATATGATCGACTCATATTTTGCAAAGTTTGATGAAATCTTTATAAAGACCCATTGCTTTTAGGGTGATAGGCAAAGATTTAAATTGTTGTATACCTAATTCAGGCATAACTTGGTGGAAACTTCCAGATATAAAATTTGACCACTGATCAATATGGACAGATCTGGGAAGGCCAAATTGTGTAAAAGACTTTATCAAAGCTTTTACTAAGGATTTAGTTTTAATATCCCTCAA
This sequence comes from Megalonaias nervosa, assembly GCA_016617855.1. Classification (NCBI taxonomy): domain Eukaryota; kingdom Metazoa; phylum Mollusca; class Bivalvia; order Unionida; family Unionidae; genus Megalonaias; species Megalonaias nervosa. The sequence continues at coordinate 17,188 of JAECUM010033221.1, forward strand.
AGGAATTGCCTGAGGGAATTTTGTGGATGCACACATTATCATCAACAAGTATTGGTTCCCTGACCTGGTCTTAGGTAAGGGACCAACACAGTCTACCATTATTCTGCGAAGTGGTTCGTCAAATGCAGAAATTGGTTGCAGATGAGCCTTGGGTATCTTCTGTTTGGGTTTTCCTGCCATTTGACAAGTGTGACAAGATCTACAGAATTTTCGGACAATACAAATGATGTAAGATCTTGTGATGAGTCATATTGACCCCTAAATGACCATCCAAAGGAGTTTCGTGGGCTAAACTAAGAATTTCCTGACCATACGACTTAGGAACAACAATTTGAGCTAACTGACCACTCGTCACCAGGAAGTATCTCATGTGGTCTCCATTTTCTCATAAGGATACCATTTTTAACAAAATAACAAAAGGTACTTGTGTGGCTTTAGTTTCGCTAAAAATAGGGATGAAACGATACACTTGTGCCTCGTATCGATACGATTCACGATACGCAACCTGCGATACGATACATATCGATACACATATGAACTTGATGTTCTTTCCGTCTTTGGAAGGAAGGTTGTGACCCTTCATGTATGCTGACCTTCGGGTCCTATTTCCAGTATGCAGACTACAGATAGATATATAACTATCATATATTTATATGCAATTCTCATTGATGAGAAGATAACAACAATACTTTCAAACCAACTACCTGTTGGTTGCAGTGAGTTTTATCCAACGTTTAAGGCAATTTTTGATGGTGACTCCATTTAACTCCCTTTGTTTCGTACAGCATAAATGATTTGAAAACATCTTATTACCAGTTCGGTGTCTCAGTTACACGTGGAAGACATTATGATGTTATCTTCAATATAGAATAAATAATACAAATTCCGCCTGCAAAGAAAACATTTCATCTAGAACAAATTCGGGCATGGGAATAAGGTTGAATACCAACAAAATCTATCACATATTACTTCCTGTAGATGCAAAAGACTGCTTCATCCACAGGTACTTGTATTTGTTAGTAAAGAAGGAAAACTACTGACTACACCCAGTCCTATTCTACAATTCTTTTAACTTACACAAGGTGATAAACTTGAGCATTTTGAAATCTGCCCCATAGCTCATTCTATGCTGATTTCATTGTTTCTACCAGCACCTTCATTCACTGGTTAAATATCTCTGCATAAAAAAGAGAAATTCCATATTTGTTCCCCATGTACAATTTAAGGAGAGATAATGACAGGATTTTATCTTAATGGAGACCTCCCTCTATATCAAAGAAAAAAGGAGGCGGAGGAAGAAACTGTCATAGGTCAATATTTATCTAAAATTTCAATATATGTCTCTCCTTCTTCCTGCTCCACTTTCTTAGACCTCTACTGAAATCAACATCTTTGACAGATGTCACCTCTAGTTGTATCAGCATTAATCTGTTAATGATTTCCGAGTATAATCTGCTCCTTTTCTTTGTATCAATATTGTTTTGTGCTTCTTTCTGAAGGGTCATATACATAGCTAGCTCTGTCAGCTTGAATATGTTAGGAAACTGATCTTTGTGACTGTTATGTACAATTTTCCAGAGCTCATAGATATTATCTTCTGCTCCAAAATATGATTTTTCACTAATATAAACTTCCTTTGTTAAATCAGTAATTTACTGGCTACTATGCCAAATTTCTTATCTGTTCCATAATGCTGTATGATGGTATTTAGTCCATCAATGCTTGTGTAGACAGAGGTATTAAAGTAGCTACATTTACTTCTTATTTCATTGCTTTATACTTATTTTATTTATCTTAACCCTGATATTGATAAATTTATATGGTTTTGCAGCATATGATCCGCAGGGCGAAATTGATTAATTAAAAAAGAAAATAATGAAAGTTGCATTATTCTGTTAAATTGTCTGTATTTTAATTAGGCTCAGTATTCTGCCCTTTGTACATTTAACTGCAATTTCGAACTACCACTGAAAGGGTCATGCCGTCTATTTTTTGTCCATCCAGCATGTACATCTGGCTCGTATTTATCACCATTTCAGGCTCACAATCACTCACTGGTATCTCCATTAACACTTTCCCTGCTCCAATAATCTGATATACTTCATAACTTTAAAAGTCATCATCACCATCATCAACAAGTATTTGCCGAACGAAATCGTAATGAACCACGACGGGAAGAAGACATTATGGATTTTCTAGGTAGCCCGTATTTTAAACATGCATTTGTAAAACTTTTTTTATTAATGGTTTCAAACTACACCATAATTTTTATTCCTGAGCAGATGTTAAACAGCTACTATTCGAAAAACAGATGTCGGTACAAGAATGATTAAATAAAAATTGTATACTTCGCCGAGCACATTTTCATATGTCGGACTTTTGACGAACTTGCGGGAGTTCTCGCGTTTCACTGTTCTCCAAACGCGCGAATTCTTAAAAATTTTGCATGATCCAAGCATTGGCAAACCCTGACAGCATCTCCGCGTAAGTACTTGACATATCTAATGACTTTCCCGCGAAGACTCTGTTGCTCTGCAAATACCTCCTGTTTGTCACGCAGAGAATAAGCTACATTGATTTCTGATTGGTGTTTATTGTTTAACCTGAACCGGAACAAGTAATAGACACAAATGACAATTCAATATAATATATTTCACCTTACAAAAAACCGGTAGCATAGCTTTGAAATCGAACAAAGGAGTCAAGATACAATTCAAAGAGAAAATTTGCGTGAAAGTGGTTATTAAATTATGAGTAAAGTACACGTTTGGAATGTATGCTCAACATACTTCTGGGTTAAGATGATTAGCATGGAATGTGGGCCCAGATTACAAACCATGTCACTGTGTTAACTTGTGGACAGCGAAAGGGTATTCTCAAATAGTCTTTTTCGTTTCTACTAATGAACATGAGTACCTGTGACTGCAAATGTTGTTTAAGATGGATTATAATTTTACAGAAAATAGCAAGGCAACTAATAATAATTAATCATGATTTCTGAATACAAAATAACATGCATACGGTAAGTATCGTTTTGTATCGATTCTCCGTCTCTTGTGTCGATATGTGTATCGCTTCAGCAAAAGTATCGATGCATCGATATATCGATGAATCGTTTCACCCTAGCTAATAACACTCTAAAACAAACAGGAGATCTCAGTATCTTGTTCCTGTTCGACAATGAGTGATTGTCGTTTGTCACCCTGATTAGAATAAAGAGAATAAATAGTAAAAAGAGGATCACTGTGATCAATGCATCTTAATCGATCCATACCAGGAGCAAAAGTGACATCATCAAAAGCCTAACCAATAAATGTGTCAGCTAAAGGAGTAATTTCCTGATCAACATCATTCTCAACAGCTTTCTTCACCATAGTTCTAGTAACTGCACAAGCTGGGTATAAATCAGGGATTTCTTTTTCAATAGGATCGAGATTCTTATCCAAACAAGGCTTGTCAGCTACTAGTGGATTAACCATAACCTTATCTCCAGCTAGGTCATTTCCTAGTAATAAATGAATACCTTCGATGGGTAAAGATGTTACTTTTCCGATTGTCACCGGTCCTGAGACTAAGTCTGATGACAATTTAGACATTGGAGAGGATCATTAACAAAGCCACAATCTACTCCCTGAATAAAATCACTTCCGTTAGAAGGAGACTTCTCAGATAAAGGCAAAGTACCTGATACAAAAAACTATGAGAAGCTGTGTGTCCCTCAAATTTTAAAAGGGATAGGATTGGCAGAATCACTAATATGTAATACAGAACTTTTCGACTCGAATGATTCATAATTTTACATAACAAAATCACACTGGGGTTTCTTTTACCCAACCGAAATAATGCTTTCAGTGCATGATAGTGACCTTGACCTCTTAGAAATAAGAGTATTTGGAATCGCTCTGTCTTTATTATGTTGCTTATCTTTTATTAATATGTAACAATCAGAAATGACATGCCCTTTCTTCTTGCAATAGGTGCACGTGGGAAGAAATAAGAACTTATGATAAATCTTATCAGAAACTTGATTCCTAATAGTTGTGCTAGGTGTTATTCGGAAGTGCTCATACTGAAACGACTTTTTACCAATAAACTGCTGAAAGGAAGACTTACTGAGAAAAGAAACTTTGTGAGTCAGGGAATAATCATCAGCTGTACGAGCAGCATTTTCTAAAGTTTCGACCTTTTGCTTATCGGGATAGGTCTTAACGTCACTGTGGACGCAATTCTTCAACTCTTCAATTAATCTGAGTTGTTTGAGGTTATCGTAATCTTGACCAACCTTCTTGGCTGAGCACACTGTAACAAATAATTGTTACTTTTCTCTGCAAATTGGACATGTGTCTGACCATTTTATTTTTTTACAGTTCCCAAACCTTTGTCGATATGCATCAGGGACCAACTCATAACCCTACAAGATAAATTCCTTACGATAACGTAACTAGAACTTTCTTGTACTAACAGTGAAGTGTATACTTGCATTTGCATTAGAAGTGTATACTTCACTAGCTTTGCCAATAACTATACTTTGTAATAACAGAGTCCAATGTTCTCTTGGCTATTTCAAATTTTCTGCAATTTTTATTCAAAAAGAAAAAAATATTTATCTACCTCTTTTTCCTTAAAAGAAGGTACTAATATAATATTTCTGGTAACATCGAAAACTAAACTTGTCTAAAGTGTGTGTGTGTGAGTGTGTGTTCCACATGCCAGCTCTAATTCTTTAAATCTGAATTGCAATTCCCTTTCTTCCCTTTTCTTTGCATTTGCATTAGCACACACACACCATCTCTCTCTCTCTCTCTCTCTCTGAAGCCGAAACTTTCTTAAAATCTATTTCCGTCTTGTGTTTTAATTTCAATTCCCTTACTTTTATGTCACAGCTTGATACAGACTTACTAATTAAGCCTAAAGCATTTTTATCCAGAATATTCTTTACTACCAAATATTGGACCAGAATAATTTTATTGAAAAGTCTGAACAAATTTTCTGTTTGAATTTTCAAATTGTAAACTGTTTTTCTCTCTTCGGGCATCTGAACGGCTTGTTCTTCTTGACTGTAACCCGAACACACATGTTCGTCCAACTTTTCCTGCCGTGTGAAACATTGCAAACACTTGTAGCAAAAATGCGCCATATTATCGTGTTTAGTGTACTGCAAGCGGTACAGACGACTAAAATCCTTGCTCCACATGAAATGCAACTGATAGAAATGTAAACTGAAACATGTTCATGGACCGATTTTGAAATCAGCATCGGATAGACCGTGTGATCTTTTCCCCGAGTCTTGTTGTCCTCCAGACCAATGATGTTGATCGATAAATGATTTTGTGATTCCAATTTTGGGACATCTTTGACTTCTGGTGGAACTGTATATGAGCTCTTTTGATGCTATCGAAATACGTATTTTAGTTGGAGACGCGATCCAAGTGATCATCAACAGGATACAGAGCAGAGAGCACAGCCCAGATCAGACAGTAATCGTTGTTGTTGGACGTATTTACCTTCACGTAACGGCTGATATTTCGACGCTTGAAACGTGACCGAATTCACTCCAGCAAAATTCCACGCCGATCATCTCTCCTGTCTCCTGGGAATCTTCTATGCGACATCGGATAAACGACCCGACAATGTCACGATCGAGCTGAAATCATCACCACGAGAAACGATGACCGACTTTGATCTCAGCCAGACGTCAGCAGTTTTTCTTGTCCTGCCCACGTGAAATGAACCTTAAAAGCGACACCGTCTGTGTGTTTGAAGTTCTCGATCAACGGTCGGTTTCAGCAGTCGTTATAGCAGCTGTTTTTCGACACAGCGTTCGAGCACGTGTGGATTGTCGTAAACAAACTTTTGTCGGCATGTCCGTACGTCTTTTGAGTTTGTCGTGGTGTCAGTGTTCCCGCCGGGATGACCTTGGCGCGTTGAAGGTCGATCTTGGGAAGCTTTTCAATTTCAGCTCTCCTCCGTCGACTGATTATCTCATTTTGAAGCTCGAGCACAGCCGTTCTCGTTTTGGGATACGCTGTGGATTTCTCCGTGAATGCCTTGCACTTGTCGCGCAGTTTTTTTGCATACCTCTGTGGGGTGATGATCTCTCGGTCGATGAGATGGTTAAAATCCGTAAAGAGATCACCTCCATGGAACGACAGCAGCAGTTAACGCATCTGCGCGATGAGTTCATCCAACGCAGCATTCGACCTTGGGTAACGTGCTTGTCGCTGGGTGATCCCAAAGTAAATCTCTTTTAGATGACGGATCAGTCTATTTCGTAGAATGAAATTTTGTCCGGGGTTGAGTATAACATTCACTCCTCGTCTTCTTCTCTCCATTATTATAGCAATGTTTCAGATAAAAAAAAAAATTATCTTATATTATATATACTTTTAAAATATATCTTTAATTGTTTGTATTTTTCCGAATTAGAGATAAATTTTTTTTATCTTAATAATAATATAGCATAAGGAAAATACCATCACGTGGAATGAATCGATGTTAATGGCTATTTCAGAGCACGAAGGAACCATGCAGTAGAACCTGCAAAGCGAATACTGTGCCAGCACAACGCAAAAACTGAAGCTCAGCTCCTCAGCTATGCCTAGGATATAGTGTTGGTACTCGTTGACGATTATAAGTGTGTCAGAGCTGTGGCAACACAAACATGAGGGCGACCAAATATTATTACGAGAAAGTGAGAAAAAGCAGCAAAATCACAACAACAAAAAAAACCCCCATAGACTACATGGCGCAGATTAAAGATTCCGCGATAAGGAAACAGCAGGATTAGCGGTATCAAGATGAAAAAAATATTAAAAAAATTATTTGAGCCGTGTTCCTTGAGGTTTCGAGATCATTTAGACAACAATTTTTTTAACCAGCTGTGGTTCCTACATCGATAATGATGTATGAGTTTGAAGAGTTCTTCTCAATGCATGCATGAGATGCTGTGTTTCACGAGGAGATCCATGTCGTAGACGATGTTGAGCATGCCATTTTCGTAGTGTTCATTTTGCTGCGCAGCAGTGATCAGCACGAGATCTGTTCCTACGCCGACCATTTTGGTGAGTATGAGCGGCACAGTGATGATGGCATCCTAGAGATCTTTAAAATTTTCGACGATGGCTTAAGTGACATACTGGGTGTTCTCGGCCACGTTTCTTGCTCTTTATGTGAAGACTGGGATAATTGTAAGAGCTTTATAAAGTATTCCGTTCCCATGCATCTCACAGAATGCTTCCGGAAGAGGTCTTCGTCGTAAATGACCTTGATGACATCGTTTTCGGACAGTTCTCGCCTATCTTCTAGCGTTAGCAAGATTTGCCTGTGCGTCACTCTTACGACTCTCGTCGCGTTGAGTTTTAAGGTCACGGGGACGTTGTTTCTGACCATGGACACGATGACTTTGTCCAGGATGTCTGGTTTGTGCACAATGACGATGGTGACGAACACTTCATCGTCGTCGTAGTCAGACAATTTTATATTAAAGAATGACGACTTAAATAAGCATGACAGATGAAGATCTGCATCAGAAGCTCGATAAATTTATTGTGCGTTACCGTGTCAGACAAAACTCCTTGGGGTGGTATCAGGTGATGGAGACAACCCTAGGCGGATCCGACCTATCAAAGGTCATGGGATGCTGCCCTTTTGGCGACATCGATTCGATCATGACAAATTATTATCTTCACCTGGGGGTAAGATCGTCTCGACGATGTTACCGTGCCTGTGGGGATCGATGTTCGAGCCTGCGTTACGATTCTACACGAAGACGCTTCTGGGAAGTAAAATCGTGGTGAACGACATTTGCATCGACGACGCAATCCCAGGTTTCCGCTATTCCCCTGATGGGTACATCGTGACTGATCACCAGATTGTTCTGCTCGAGTTTAAGTGTCCGTATGTGAGACACGTGGGAGTGACGCCGGAATATTATTACCCGCAGGTGTTATTGGGTCTGGCCGTATCGTCCTAGGATCTACTGATCGATGAGGTTTTTCACAAGTGTTCTTACAACCAACTGAATTTCACATCGCGGTTCGACAAAAAATTTCATCATTGCGACTTTTGCAGTTACACCAAAGCGCCACTCGCCATCGATATCCTTCTGTTTTTGGCGATCACGACCTCCACGAGAAATACGGCGACTAATCTGAGCTGCTCAGATTACTTCAGCAGTGTCTGGATGATGCTGTACACGAACCAAAAAAAGTGTTCGGTGATTACGAGATGGTATGATCTATCAAGAGAAAAACATCGTCGCGTACGTGCCGTTTAAGCTGATGGCGATACAGAAACATGACATTCAGCGTCAGTAAAATTATCCTCGTCTGGAGCGTAACCGGATCGCTAGCCGACCTCCATCACCTCCACGATGACATCCATATCTTCCTCCTCTAATCCGGCACGCTGAATCAATTTTCGTTTGTCCACGGCATCGTGCAGTTTTCAGTTACCTCGAAATCGCTTTTCCATTACGAATTTATCCATGCAGTCATGATCTGTTTTGTGTGCGTCGTCGTGTTCTTTCCGTGCAAACTTACGCCGCTTGAGGTATCCGGTTTTCACGATGGCGTCGACGATTCCAGCATGTAGTTCCTTGATGAGGGTGTGAACGAGCCCTTCGATGTCTTTAGATAACCGCGTCGATTCTCTATCGTTACAAAATTAAAATGCGTCAAAATACCTGTCGATGACGTCTCTTAGCTGCTGTTGTCGCATGCCTCCCACGGAAAGGTGAGACCGTTTGACCTCATCGTGCTTCCATTTTTTGTAGGCTTCTTCGAACGAGGGTTTACACGGATTCCACACTCGGTTAATCTCCACATAATGTCCTGTGGTCTTCTTGAGCACGTGCAGGTGGTTTCCGGTGTACGAGGCGTTCTGACAATAGGCATCGTTGAACAACAACTGGTAAAGTTCGATGGCGATTCGGATGATTTCATCGATGTTTATACAGTGGGTTTAAGGTAAAACTCTTCACCTGATGGTTAGATCAAGTCGTCCAATGTAAAAATTTGGAAATAACTGAGCCCGGGATGAGAAGGTTCTGCCGTGAGCGCCGTAAATTTAAACGTGGAAAACTTAGTGTACGTGCTGACGGAGGCGATGTAAAATTCAAGCGAGGTTGCCCCGAAGGTTGCAATATTCTTGTAAAGCAAGTCCACCGTGGTGTCGGACTTGATGCCGTCTAATATACACGTGATAACGCGGTCTGATCCAGAAGTGCGTCCTCGTACCTGAAATTTCCAGATCGTGAGGATCTGCATCTGCAGCCAGAATTTAAACGTTAATCCAGCCGTTGCCCATTCGTTTCCCGTGGAGGTTTGCTCGAAGTGATGAGCAAAGTCAAAATAAGCCTTCAAATAAGGTGAAAATTTCGACGAGGCCGAGATGGTCAAACCATATCGGTTTCCGGTGTTTCCCGTGAGCGATGGGATGTGCCAAGCGGTATTTCCGACGCGGCGCATGTCCACAAACATTTTCGTGGCTATCTCGTTGTTTGCCACGGGTGGATAATCCATCACCACAAGCTTAGCTCCTGCCGCCGCGGTGAGAGTTACGGTGATGGCTCCTCCGGTGGTGGATAAGTTAGTGCCTCCGAACGACATCGCCTGGGTGTTATCCGTGATGGGCCACGTAGTCAGGAGTCTAGTCAGTGGACTGGAGAGCGTGATTCCAGAGTTGGTGACCCCATGAGCGTACCAAAGGAAGTGTAGGATATGATTAATATAAAAAAATGAACATCATTATTTTCAACACTAAGACGAAGACGAATAAGCATCAGCACCATTTTTCTGCCGGATTGACATTACACGATCCTGAGTCCTACAGGCTGCTGTAAAACTAACTAGTTGCTGAACAACTATTCCGATAAATCAACCTCCCAAATCTGTGTTGATACTGATGGACGATATGTGTGTTTGATGTCACTTGTTCATTAAAATGTGCAATTTTGCTGCATACAAATCTTTTCGGAACAAACCTGCGTCGATTTTAGAGACATACCGGTAATTGGCAACAGCCATATCTAGCGAGAAATTCAAAATGGCCACAAGACAGAGGGTTCTGCTATTCCACGTGGATTTAGAAGTCACCAAACATAAGATTTGCTCCGGAAATATAATGTACATACCACCAAAAGAACCCTTCAGCCGACGGTAGCTCCACAGTCGCGAGAAATACTGGTAAGTATATAAAATGTACACCCATGTGTGCAGCCAAACTTTACTGCAGATTTTTGCATGTTTTAATGAATGGGTGATGTCAGCCCATAAACCTCCAATCAATATCATCAGGGGTGAGGGGCTGATTTATCGGCCTATTGATATCGGCTCACGTGGCAGGGGACAGTTTCGTAAATTGGCCCCTGGCAAATTTCTTAACTTAAGGCTATGGTGTGACTTTTTTTTTTTAGCTATTATTGTGTAATAATTAAAGATATGGATATATCGGTGAATTTGGTCTTCCCAGCTTGAGTTTTCTTGAAACTGGTGTGCGACATACAATCCTCATGTAGTCACTGCACAGTATGTAGCCAACAAAAATACGAATAGTCGGCTAGGAAGCAGGGCTAGCTACTTATAGCAGTAGACCACAGGCACTTGATTCGGGGGTAAACTAATGTGTTCACTCACCAGTTGGTGAGTGTACACATTAGTTTACCCCCAAATCAAAGTGCCTGTGTAGTAGAAATGTTGGTTCAGAGCAAGTAGAATATCTCGAAAACTGCCTGGATGACAATTATTTTGAATTGCATCAAGCTATTAAGTAAACAATATTTTTCAAAATTATCACCCAGGGAAGTGGCTTGTGTTTGCACTGTGTTCTCAAAAATGGCAAAATGCACGAATAAATTTGGGGTGGGGTGAATTATATTTTCATTCTTGACTGGTCAAGTGAATGATATTCTTATCTTTGGCTTTATTATACCTATCCAAACCTATAGACCTTTTTGAACTCACTAATGTGTTTTATATTTTTAATGGATTTTTATATGAAGGAGGTGTATGCAACATTAAATTTCTGCATAGAAACCGTACCTTGCACCCTCAATGGGGTTCTCACAGTGCTTGTTCCACTAGGTGGCACTTCCAGTGAATTCGGTTCATAACGACAGAGTAGGAATATTAACAGGTCTAAAAGCTCAGCTTATGAATCATGGACTCTTCTATGAGAAGAGTTAAAGAAAAGAAATGCCAAGGTGTCTGGTCAGAAAAAGGAGCTCATTGAAAGGTAAGTGAGCGTACACTTTTCTTAGCACGATCCAACCAAGGATGCATTAAAGTTGTTTAAAGATGCCAACCTCAAAAATAGGTTATAGCTGAATATCAGCAAAGGTTTACTCGAGTACAAGTCCCATTTTTATATGATTACAGGATGAAATATTGGATTAAATGATATATGTTATTAGTACTTGACCGGATTGCATCCAAGTTCCATAATTTTTAATTGTTTGGGAAATGTCCAGCTGAGTTTTGTTTAATGCGCAATAGATGGGCAAAGATCATAGGATAGTTGATTATATAAAATTTAAGCCTAAGTGGTATTGACACAAATCCTGGATATTTAAATTTTATATCTATTTAATACATACAGAAAATGTGTACAAAAGAGTTTTAGTACACAGGTGTGCATGACTCATTGATTGTTGTTTCAAACCCCAACATCCAATTATGCTTGTTAGTAACCATGTTACAGGAGATCACATGTTGCTCCCTCTCTCTCACTCTCTCCCACCTCATACTATGTTTTCAAGGTGAAAGATAAAAAGTGCTGTAAATAAATGACTAAAATAAGTATCTAAAATAATTATAACTGTCTTGCGATGGTGAACTTTTATCTTTTTAATGGTGTTTATGAGGTATGGAAGAGATCTGGATTTTTAAAAATCCATCTAGAGTATACATTATATGTAATTACAACACTGAAATTAAAACAGGCAAATATCCTGTAATATAAATAATCACAAAAAGCCTTTTTATTAATTATCAAAATTATTTTGAAAATAATATTCATAATTTATTTCATTGGATAATTTATTTAAATGTCAAGTAATAATGACAATAAATATTTAAGAGGGTCTAATTCTGGTTACCACTCACCACTAACAAGAGTATTCTAGTTATCTTAATTCAACAAAGGGGTAAACAACAATGTTTATGTAGTTTGGCTGGTATCAGGGGACAAACAGGGCCACTGAAATGAACTGTATGATAAATGCTAGAACAAACAGCAAAAAACATTTAACCTTTATTGTATTTCTTTACAGATTGGAGTTTTATGAAAAAATTCATTGTCTGTTACTACTGAGCCCGAGCTCAAGATGGATATTCCAGGTTAAGATAAGTACAAGGGTACCCATTTGGAATGACCAGCAATTGTTTCAATTCATTATGGAAAGGATGACACAGTATCTGTCTCAGTATTGCAAGGACTTTGATGCCAAGTGCAGAGACATGTATTAAGAGAGGTACTTGCGATGCTACAGAGTATGTTCATGCCCAGAGAGAGGTTTGACATTTATCTTATCCATTGTATTGGCTGAAATGAAGAAGTCAGTAATCTATAAGGAGGATCTGTCACTGGATGAAAATGGGGCAGTGTAAAAAGCTCAGTGTCAATGTGGTGCTAGACAAGGTCCCTCAGTTCACTGCAAACATGTTACGGTCTTGTATGCAAGTTTCAGTTTTTCACAAGATGGAATCATTTTGTCAGAACTGTCGTGCACTCAGGTAATGCAGTCATGTCATAAAGCAAAACCACACAAAGGTTCTCCTCTCAAGCTACAGCACCTGCAGACCATTCGTGGAAATAACAGAACCCTACAATTTGACCCATATCGTGCACAAGAATCCTACCCAGATCATGTTTGTTTAAATTATAACGGTTCTATAAAGATGCCAGTACGCCATCTCTTCCCCATCCCCAGCTAACATACCAGCACTTAGCAAAGATCATCAATACAAGACACAAACCATGGAAGAACATTTTCTTCAGAAAGAAAACATAAATTACCAAAGGCCTGGCTAACCTAATCAAGGAAGCAGCACAAAATCAGTCTTCCTGTAAACAATGGGGTGAAGAGAGGTGCAAAAGACTTACTGCCTTTATGTTTGGTTATATCTGTAAAGGTTTTGAAAGGAAGGACAAACAAGCCCTGGCTGGATCACTTTGCATTCTCGTGTCAATCTGTACTGCACCTATTCTCCATGGCATAAAATATGAAGCAGCAGCCTTCAATAAATTTGAACAATTAGAACGTATCAAGACACAACCTTGTTGTTTATTTTTAGTGAGGAGTTTCCCTTTTTGGCAGCAACTCCATACAGGATAATTAATGATACTACTCTTGTTGAAGTGAAATGCCCATATGCAAGCAAAGACAAGGTCATTAACCACAACACTGTGCCTTACCTCAAATTATCATCATCGGGCCTCACACTGGATACCAGTCATGAATCAGGGATAAATGCTGTGCTCTGGAAGAAAGGAGTGCAAATTTGTTGTCTCCACCATGAGGGATTTAAAGGTTGTTTCTGTAAAATTTGACAAGGACTTTATGGACAAGATGGTAACTAAACTTAAGAATTTTTTGAAAGTCATTTCAAGGAAGCATTAATCAATCATCACATTTACAAACAATATTACAACTATGACTCTTGAAGTTTAGGATGTAATATTATTTCTTATTCATCCTAGTTTTTATCTACAGTGAAACCAGTAGTTTAAATGGAAGACAAATACAAATATTGGGTTGAAAATGACGCAGTGCTAAAAAGTCCGACAGCCTGATGTCCGAGCTCCTCTACTTTTAGATCAGGCCAGTCCTGTATTCTAAGTGAGGTGCCCGTCAGGCTTGTCGAAAAAATTCTAATTTGCGTCAGGGAACTTTTAATCGCGTTGATGAAATGTGTAAATGTATTTTCAAGATGTTGGCATACCTGCCATAAACGCTCAATCTAAATCAGATCATCACTGTCCTACGTGAAATAGAGATCGGATTTTAATCAAATCAAAGCATGGCGTGTCATGTTAAAAATGCAATTTTGTTCTTTCAAACGCCCTAACACGGTCCATAACTGCTCAGCGCGAGCTTGATGCTGGGAATAAAAACCAAAACAATAATCTGAAGGAAACAAATCATACCAAGTGACAAAATTACCTCAGATTACCCCCATGACCCGTTCTGACATAGGACTATATCTATCTTCCTGTTAAAGAGAAAAGGGGTAATCAGAGGTAATTTTGTCACTTGGTGTGATATTTGTCTTTTCCTTCAGATTATTGCTTCTTTTTCAACATCAAGCTCACGTTGAGCACCCGTGACATGGTCATGTTTCAATGAAACACAATTTTCAGTAATTTTCAAATTTAAAAAAACAAAAACAAAAACAAAAACACCACTTTCAGTATATGTCCATTACATGTTGCATGTATAAAAGGTAAACAGTCATGATTGGAGCTGATGTAAAACTATCCTTTGCGCAGTTTAAATAGCGGCAATTAAAGGCAAGGAGGCCATGTATAAATCACCATTTCAGCTATTACTTAATTCATGTACAAATAGCTAATGAGACGTGTTTGAAAGCCGCAGTGGGTAAACCCATTGTGCTAATTTGCATAGGTAGGATCAGGAAGTAGAACAACCCATTTATTGGTAAATTAAGGGATGATAGATACTTGTACAAAAACAAAAGTTATTACATATCATAATCTTGAATGAGAATGTTTAAGCCATATGTATTATAGTTTTGACAAGTTTGTGAACAGCGGCAACGTTCCTTTGGAGTCGGATTACACTGCATATATAGAATGCAAAGCAAGATCAGTTGATGGAATAGTGTTCAAGTGTAATGCATTTTTTAAGCCAATTTAAGAAGGAATTAGCTATCAGCAAAACCCAAGAAAAATAAATTCCAGAAAAAAAAGAAGATAAGGGGGGGGGGGTCATTAATTCTTTGCACATACTGCAAACAACACATCGACATACGTCAACTCTGTCCTGACCAGGATTCACTCAGAGAATCCAGCAGAGAAATTTGAACACCAGGACCATCCAGTCCCTCGTGAGTGTAGTGATGAGCACTAATGACACTTGCCTTACCTTCAAACCCCTTTGAACCTTATTGATTTTATATTCGAATTGTAACTATTGCAATATTGTGTGACAATATTAAAAAAGGGGAAATTTGAGCATGTGGAAATTGGAGACCTGGGACTGTGTCTAAAAAAAATTCTTTGAGCACTGTGATGTTTTAATTTTATGGCATATTCATATTTTATAAGCAATCGAGATAACCCAAACACTCAGAGTGTATAATAGTATATCACTTGAATTATTTTGAACTTGTATGTTATCTGCAGTCAGTATTTAAGTACATGTAGTAAAATAGCATAGTAACATTTTGCATCTTTCTTTAAAATTCAAATTTTGTCACAGATTGCACTTAGAAGAACATATAGTAAAGATATTCATGTATGAGATACTTGAAAAGTGATCAGACAGAATAATATACATATTTGCTGATTTGAAATAAATGTCTTTGTTCTGAAAGAACCATATGTATTGATTTTGTTACACAATTCTACTGCAAAACAAGAATGAGTTTTTTTTTCCGAAACACTTAGTGTTTTCTTACCAAACATTAAGCATGTCTAGGTAAGATTCCATTTCTAAACAAAAAACACAAGTAAAGCAAACATTTATTATTTCTGTTGCCAGTGCAGATTCTGTATTATTAAGGGGGTTGCAAAACATTTTGTATATTTTTGCTAAACCAATGATTCTTTCAACATGAACTCGTTAGCTTGAGATTCTTCTTTGCTTTAGCACGCTTCTGGATGACATACGATTCTTGGCCTTGAAGAAACTTGGGATATTGATATGAATATTTAAAGGAATGAAGATATCCTCCACACTTAAGCCTGTATCGGCTATTATTGAGTCCCAATGATCACATATCATAGACAGTTTACTTCTTTCATATATCTATCGACCACTAGTCGAACCTCCGTAGACACTACAAACATAGGAAACAAGTCCACCAGGAATGCAGCCCACCAGTACCTTTACAGTATTTCTATTTTTATACGTTGCAAATATTGTTTGTTGTGCTAGTGGCTGTTTGGGTTTGATAACTGGACACTCTGTACTATCCACTATCACGCTTGTATTGGGGAATTTTGACTTAAAATCTGTAGGTGCAATAAAATGATCATATCTCTGGATGGCCACTAGTTGACCTGATTCCACTGGTAAAACATAAAATTTATTTATGTCACAAACACGTTAGTAACCCCACTCTCAGTTAGTATAAAAAAGCAACTGAACTCGAATTTGTAATGTGTCATTTGAGTTTAATTAATGTACAAAAAACTGATGTTCATTATCTATGTCAGGTAATGTCCCATCATAGTAGCTGAGGTGATATGCTGCTGCACCTAAGGTGTCTGATACAAATTTAAAATTCTGATAATTCTCCAGTCCGGTATAAAATAGTATGCCCTGGGGATCATTCACTAAATTCTGGATACTAAACATTGGTTAATCACCACTTTGTGTCCCACACTCCCTTGTGCTGGTGTCTTCAGTTTGAGCAGAGGCAGGGATGTAGACTGGAACCACTGAAATAAAATTGTAATTGCATTTCGTGAATTTTAAGTTATCACATACAGAAATAACTATAATAAATTTTGCAACGACTTTTGAGCAACAGGTTTTAATTTACAAAAATCAACTGCATCAATTTGGTTTTTAACAGTACATTTGGAAATAGGATTTCAGGGTGATTCACACTGAAGTGTTGAAATGGTACAGTCTTAAAATGATCTGTTAGTGATCGACAGAATGTAACACAAATGAACAAACATCAAATAGGTTGTGTTAACAAAAGTTTACTTAGTTTCCTGATATAATGAATGGCAGTATTGGTGGTACACACTTACACTCTTTTAGATGGCAGTTGGAATTTAATCACCAACAAAAATGTAAAAGTCGTAAATTCTTAACTGTACAGTACCTGTTTCTTCAGATGGAATTGAGGAAACCGTTTCTTGACATCCAACTTCAGTGTTTTCATCCATCATAAAGACATCACTACTGCCCTTAAATAAAAAGCTAAGTAATTATGCAGTACTTAAGGCCCAAAAAAATATGTTTCCAATTGCACTGGTTTTAAAATTAGGGCTGATAGGTAGGGATTTTTGTTCAAGAAAAACTGAACATTATATATATGATAATGTTCAGTATATATATTGTACAAAGCACATCAAGTACTCGGCTAAACTACATGCACAAATTAATTCCGTGAATTTTAAAGAAGAAAATATTTTCATTTATTTTTTTACCCTCGGAGGAAAATGTACAAGGGTGAGCAATGAAACACGAAAAATAGGGTCAGTCGGCATACATTCCTTGCATTATAAGTTTTATTTTCTTTTCTAAAAATGTATTTTGTTTAAAAATGTATTGTTTGATTATTATCTATGCAATGTATTGCAAAATCACAATATCATTAAGCCTCAAAATGTACCAAGTCCTTTGCGTGAAATACCTCACCATACCTGAGTATCATGCTTTAATTCTCTTTCATGTATCTCTTCATTCGTTTAAGCGTTGATGTTGATTCAGCTTGAGTCCAGTTGAATATGTGGGGCACAGCTGTGGGCTTCAACTTCTTTTGCAATGATTTTGTGCCTGTTAAGTATTACATATATAAGGTTTTTGAAACAACATGTTAAACAGGTATATGTGTATGTATATATGACCCACACACAGACACAACAGCACTGATGATTGCTTTGGTGACAGTTATATTCTTTACCAGTCTTTGACTGGGACAACAAAATTTTAAATTCTAATTAGTAAAAATATACAATGTACTGTGTATTTCCAAGTGTGTTTACACTTCTCACTAGGCGTATATTATTTTCAACTGTTCGTGGATTGATATTCTTTGATACTGATACTTAATAGCAAACCAAGAAATGATTATTAAAAACAACGATAATGATTGTGATAAATAACAAACATTTAGTTAGTTATATATGATACTAATAAATATTATGAGTCCTGATCAGATGTATAAGCTATGTACAACAGAACTTACCAGACGATGTTTCACAGACATAATTAAGATGAATCAAAATAGCTGGAACACACAACACTGTGTATCGTTGGCTTCCAAAAGTCTCCCTGTATAGCCACTATCCACGGCTTAGGCCTAATCCAATCTTTTTGGGACCAGGAAAATGTGTGAAATCCTCGGATTGTGCACTGGGGCAAACAACACTGTTTGTGCACTGGGGAGAGCAACACTCCTTAGGCATTATTATAATATGGAAATATCTAACAACTGCATGTAGCTTTCTCGCTGTTTACTGCTGTTCCTATTTGGATGCTGGACTCTTCCGATTTGAAATGAACCAGGTTGATGAAGAGCGCCTCTTGACGTTGATAATGTTTTCGGAGAACCCCATTACGATCGCGTGGTCATTTACATGCTGAACCGGAATAGGGATAAATACAAAGTACTTTCCGAATGTAACGAGTCGTTGGATACAAAATGTTGCAGGCGACGAGAGCAGCGTTTTTACCATCGTCGAGCTGGAAAAAATCCAGCCTGTGGAAAAACTGGATTTAGACATACACAAAATTATCGTCTTTGACAACATTAAAATCAACCGCGAAAACATGACTAAAATTTGCGAGTGTGCCCAAATACATCTGGCCTTACACGGGGTGTTTTGTGCTGTTTTCAGGTTAGATAACAGAAACATTGACGCAGATTCGTGCGACCACTGCAGTGGCATTACCGCAAAAGATTTTAAAGACTGCTACATCGCCACAACGTCTGGATTCAAACACGATTTTGTGATGTATCATCGCGACGCAGAAACGGTGCCTGAGCAGTACCAAAAAGGATTCGATGAATTTTCCTTCCCAGCTTAGCTGCCAGCAGCGATGAAGCGTAAAGCTGCCGAAATCAATTTTACATCTTTTGTCTCCTCCATCGGTAAAGCATCATGTCATTTGAAAAATTTATAAGAATTTTAAATAGTAAGATAAACAATTCACGTGATTACTACGATCTTTCAGAAACTAAGTTCAGACTTGCAGCAAAATATGAAGACTTAGGAGAGCTGCACGACAGAGCTAATAGCATTATTAATAGACACACTAAAGAGAAGAAAAAAACTTTCCAAACATAAAATCCAAAGCCCATACGAACTTACCGAGATCGACCTCGAGGATAAAACCGGATCTGGGATCCGTGGTGTATCTGGTATTCGTGGCGGATCTGGGATGCACTACTACCAGAACCCGGCCGAGATCTTCTCATTGCTTCAAAACAAGCAGGTAATGTCGGTGAAGAGATAACAAGATAGTGGAAATTTTCAATCATTTGCTGTCACGTAACTTTGTGACGCGCGACCAGTACCACATTTTGTACAAAAATCTAATCGGTTGAAAACCAATATACAGCTGACAGTTAATCCGTTGGATAAAATCCTATCAGAGGATGACAACTTTGTTGTCCAACCGTGGAACACTTCACTCAGGTTTGTGTCAGTACCATAAAATAAGAAGATTCCTCTCGAAGACACCATGTTGTTTTTCAATTCTCGATTCTCGATCAGTACAGTGTGTTCGACTGTTCGGTACAGTCCTGCAGGCGTAGTACGAGATTGCGCTGATTTCCGCCGATATCTGGAAC
>JAECUM010033222.1:0-12500 GCA_016617855.1 Megalonaias nervosa
ACTATCTTTCGTTATGACTATTTCTACTATTACTGTCAATGGAGTAAAATTACGGTGCTTACATGAAAATAAACAAGTTATTTTTTCAAAGACCCAATGCTTACAAGATGAAACGTGCGTCATAAAATTAATGAGTCCACCGATAAAAAGACAACACTCATAAATACTGTTACGACAAGCCCCCCCCCCCCCCCCTCCAAGACCAATAATAAAAAAAAAAAATGAAAATGAAAGAAAAAGAAAAATGAAAAAGTGAAATGTCATGCCATGGAGTGACGCAAATAAATGCCTCATTTTATGATGTCAGGATAGGCAAATACATATATCGTTAGAGGTGTCCGAGAGACAACCTAGCTGAAACGAATGCAGTTTTTCCAGAATATTTTAAACGTCTATTTCGTCAGATGAAAATTAGAATCTTAAATGTGTGTTCACTTTAATAAGGAAGTAATGTAATTTGTTGAATAAGTTCAACCTTTTGCTCTGCGCGACTTTAGAAATCCGTTTGTTTAATAAACGTCATATAAACCAATCATTCTTTCGAGAAATGAAATCACTTCGTATCATAAAGCTTTCAAATGGTGACCAGAATGAGTTTGAATTTGACTAGTGTTAGCATTCAGTAAATGCAATAACAATTGTACTACACGATTTTAAAAAACAATTATACAGTTGCATGAAAACACAACTGTACTACACGATTTTTAAAATAATTATATAGCTGCATCAAAACAACTGTACTACACGATTTTTTTAAAATAATTATACAGTTGAATCAAAACACAATCGTACTACACGATTAAACAAAATACGTATACAGTGCATCAAGACACAATTGTACTACACAATGTTTTTAAAATAAGTATACAGTTGCATCAAGACACAATAGTTCTACATGATTTTTAAAATCAAGACAGTTTAGCCCAAAACTACTGCACAAGTTCTTTATTGTTCTGGCCATGAGACATTACCTTGGGGATATGGACGTACATTGTGGATATGGATATACATTGGGGATGTGATGCAAGAATAATGTATAAATGACAAGGATGAAACACTCCATCTGCTAATAAAATGTTTTTCAAACCTGTCGGTAATATATGTAAATGCATGAGCTCTGTTCTATCAAAATAATAAATCATTTAGATGACAAATTCAGAGGTCTGGTTGTTGTTGTTGTTGTAGGGTTTAACGCCATTTTTCAGCACAAGATAGGCTATACATGGCGGCCAGTATAAATGGTGGAGGAAGAACACGGAAAACTCCCGGAAAGAACCACCGACCCACGAGAAGCTACTGGCAAGCTTTCTCACATACCCACATTGGCCGAATCCGAGACTCGAACCCACGCAGACAGAGGTGAAATGGGATTGATCCGTAAAGGTGAGCGCTTTAGACCACTCGGCCACTTGGGGCCCCTCAGAGGTCTGGTCTCTACAACAGCCAGGTGGGAAATAATACACATCACCCATCAGTAGTACCATGGCATTGCTTAGAAATTTTAAGATACTGCTTTGTGTTAGTTTATTTCTTTATAGATTTAATGACACGCAGAAAAATTCTTTTCAAGCACATAAGCAAACTGTTATTAAAATACTTCTTTACACTAGGCTATCACGCGTACAACATTTTGTATCCTAACTTGCTAACAAATATCACTCGAAACAGGTCTGAACAGATTAAAAGTACTGATGAGCTTAAAAAGGGCATTTCTACGTGGGAAAAGATGTGGGGAAATTGAACAATCTTACGCATGTAATGCCATTAATATATGCTGGCTGAACCTCAATAGTACCAACTTTCGGCATCGATAAACTCCTCTAACTCAACCTATCTCTCCGAGGATTTTACATTTGAATCATGGTCTCTGGTGGCCAAGTGGTCAAAAGAGCTCGCTTTAACCGACCACTTGCCATCTCAACTCTGTACGTGTGGGTTCTAGTCTCGGACTCAGCCAATGTGGGTATGTGAGAAAGCCTGCCAGTAGCTTCCCATAGGCCTGTGGTTCTTACCGTGGCTTTCCCGAAATCTTCCTCCGCCAGTTATGTTGTCCGACATGTATAACCTATCGAGTGCTGAAAATGGCGTAAAACCTCCAAACAATAACAGAAACAACATTTGTATCAAGGTTAATGCAAGATTAAGGTGAAAGTGGAGCATAAATGGCCTGCATAATAATTAAAAAAGAAATCATAGTACCGTATCTCTCCGGAAGGAACACCTTCCTTACAGAGAGAGAAGTGTTGTCGCATCCTAATGTTACGGTCATAAACTAGCAGAAACCAACAAATTTTGCAAAATTAAAAAAAAAAATAATTTCATTATTGAAGTTATAAGACTGAATATGTAGGAGGAACTTAAGGTATTATGAATTGAATCCAAAATAATCCTAAACAAGTTCTTCTTATGTCTACAAGAATCAAATGTTCCGAATGAATGTCAGATTCGAGAATGTACTGGTCTACCAACAATCCTGATGTATCAAAATGACATTGTCCAGAACTCATTTGAATAATTCACAATAGTCCAAGAATAATATTTTCGTCCAATTAGCATTTTGTAATTCCACAGAATAATCCAAGCAAATGTTTCCTCTCAAATAATATCTAAACGCAACATTGAAATGTGTCTGATGAACGATGTTACAACAAGAACGTAAGAAATAAGAATAACCAAACTGTCAAGCTCCACGTACTTATATACAGGAATAATGGGTGAAAATGCATTTTGCTCCTACTAGCTAATTGACTTTTTGAAAATATCCCAACCATAAAGAACCCACCTGACTTAACCCAACAAACAAGAAAAAACTTAATTCGTCTATGACCCCACCAGCCAAAGAGAAATTGGTCCAAACCTGTCAACAGGTTTTATTTATAATATTATTATTAATGGTAGTAAACACTTAAGCCAACAACTATTGATAAATCCTACGCAATCTACAATCTTAATATCTTAAAACAGAATTGTATACCAACGTACACAAATTAACTATCTAATATCCTGATTACTGATGATCATTACAATTTACAATCATGAACAAAAATGACAAACAACAAAACAATCACGAATTAAAACTACATGTATATAGAATATAGATAACACTAAACAACAACAAGCATGCCGGTGGTCGGGATGAGTTGGTGGATAACTTTCAAAGTGCTGTTCTGGTATCGGGATTTAATTACTCTGGTATCATATGAGTGAATTATAACTAGTTGTTATTGTTATTGTTATAGGGTTTAACGCCATTTTTCAGCACAAGATAGGCTATACATGGCGGCCAGTTAAAATGGTCGAGGAAGAACCCGGGAAAAACCCGGAAAGAACCACCGACACACGAGAAGCTATTGGCAAGCTTTCTCACATACCCACATTGGCCGAGCCCGAGACTCGAACCCATGCAGACAGAGGTGAAATGGCAGTGATCCGTAACGGTGAGCACTTTTGACCACTCGGCCACTCGGGGCCCCTAGAACTAGTTTATTCTTAGATAGTTTTAAGTCGCTAAAACTCTAACTATTGTGAATGTTCTTAAATACTGACACAAAATAGAAACATCCATTTGTGAAGGTTTTTGGCAAACGTTTTCCAGCCTGTAATAGTTTCATTATGGAGAAGGACTCTGGAAGTTTGGAATTATGTGTGCGAATGAGGAGTGGGCGAAAGTTTGATTGAAAATATTAAAACCTTTCTGAAGGAATGAAAACTAGTAACAGACGAAGAGAGAGAGAGAGAGAGAGAGAGAGAGAGAGAGAGAGAGAGAGAGAGAGAGAGAGAGAGAGACTAACCAAGATGTAAAAAGAATCCAATCCAACATAAATTCAAGAGAAAAAGGATTATTACATGGAAACAAAAGATTAGCAATAGATATATGGCATTAAGCGAATGTGTCAAAGTATTACATTTTAATTGTCACAATCAGTGCCACATAATGATACATGTCAATAAAATAAAAACGCTGCATATAAACACAATGCTCTCATGCTGTTTCAACAGCGATTTCTTCTGGATTACTCTGGAACTACAATCTTTACAGTACATGCTACCATGGCGGACGGATGATTAGTACTCATTCTTTCAGGCAATGTAGAGTTTCAAAAATATTTTGAATGGTATCGAATCAAATGACAAATTTTATTCTGCATCCCCACCCACCTAGAACATTGGTTGCCCACCTGGCCTTATTGCGTGCGCAATAAATGTACGCAATAAAGCAAGGTGGGCAATCAAATTTTGGTTGGTGGGGATATATATGCTTTCGTTTTTCTTAGCTATTATGACTTGTTCTTACTACGGCAATATAATTTTAAAGCTTTCTGAATAACCAAAATTTGGAATAAAATCTAAGAAAAATCCGTGTCGTTTAGTGTCTTTAAGTATTTTCATTTGACAAAGTGAACTTCAGCTTTTTTCCCATTTCATCCCACTTGCATCTCCTATCCTTGTTGATATAAATTCGTCCTAATATGTAAACGTGGAATAAACTATCGTAGTCGGCCAGTACCATACTGCACCAAACTGAGTTATCTAGTATTTGAAAAGGCGGACTCAAGATCGGACAGTCGTGGGGTAAACATCCAGCACGGCCAATGTTTCGTTTCACTGAGCAGTGCAATTTAACTTCCTCTGCCCTAGGAGACCCTTGTGTGTGTGTGTTTTGTGTGTGTGTGTTTATGTGTGTGTGTGTGTGTGTGATTTAGATTTTTAACGTAGCTTTAGCAATTTTTCAGTCATATCGCTACAATGTCTGCAGTGTGACAGTTTATAGTGATGTTTAGCACTGGGGCATCATGCCGCAGACATGTGGCATTATGTCTCATCTAGTCACATTATCCTGACACCAGGCCGACCAGTCCTAACACTAACCTCTTAATGCTGAGCGCCATTTTTTTAAGTCTGCGGTATGACTCGGCCAGGATTCGAAACCGCGACCTCCCGCATCCCAGGCGGAAGACCCTTTTGTAAATGGGTATGAGCATCAGCTTGTATTTAACGTGCGATGGACTGGTGTCCCATCCAGAGTTATGCTATCGCAAATTTCTTCAGGCCATGAAAATAAGAATAACATCACGTCTCATGGTTCACGTGTTTATTTTGGTTGACCCATGTGTGTAAATGGGTTTCAACATCAGCTAGGTTGGGTGAGAGGAGGTGAAGGTAACATGTGAATGTATGGAGTCCCATACACGTGAAGTCATGCTCTTTTGCAGTTATTTCATGCCATGGAAGTTATTATAAATGCCGCCCCTTTGCTGCACACTGACACCTATTAGCCAATCTTCGAGGACATGAATAGTTTGCGTTTCTTTGCAAAGAGTAGGATTTCGTTCATGGCAAAAATGCATGTTATTAAACATTCTGTTGATTCGAATGAGTTATAAAAATAATAAATGCAAAATGTATCCAAGCAGTAGACCCTATTTCATAGTAGACATATACTTTTACACAACTTACATAAATTCTGTTTTATTTCAGCGTGTTGTCGTTGTTGTTGTTGTAGGGTTTAATGCAATTTTCAGCACAAGATAGGCTATACATGACGGTCAGTGTAAATGGTGGAGGAAGAACCCTGGAAAACCCCGGAAAGAACCATTGACCCACGAGAAGCCACTAGCAAGCTTTCTCACATACCCACATTGGCCGAACCCGAGACTCGAACCCACGCAGACAGAGGTGAAATGGCATTGATCCGTAACGAAGAGCGCTTTAGACCACTCGGCCACTCTGTGCCCCCTATTTCAACGTGTAATTGCTGAAAAGGGGTTTTAATGTAGATCGTTTTTTCACAGAATGACATCTGACCTTTAAGCTCTTCATTGCATAAAGAGTAAGCTTAGTCGTAATGACAGTGGAAGTGTCGACTAATGCAGTGTACAGGCTA
This sequence comes from Megalonaias nervosa, assembly GCA_016617855.1. Classification (NCBI taxonomy): domain Eukaryota; kingdom Metazoa; phylum Mollusca; class Bivalvia; order Unionida; family Unionidae; genus Megalonaias; species Megalonaias nervosa. The sequence continues at coordinate 5,885 of JAECUM010033222.1, forward strand.
TGTTCCACTTATCATGATGTGGGATGCTACCGACTGTGACTAATCTAAAGCTGTGTGGTGTAAGTGTTGATATCAGTGGTGTAGCTTGGGGGGGGGGGAGGACAGTTGTCCCCGGGCGCCATGTGCCAGGGGCGCCAAAATGAGGAAAATACAACTATTCGTTATCTCAGATGCACTCGAAGGGGGCGCCAAGTTTATGTTTTGTCCCCGGGCGCTAAGTACCGGGGGCGCCAAGTTTATGTTTTGTCCTCGGGTGCTAAGTACCCTCGCTACGCCACTGGTTGTTATGGTACCTTTTACATTCATTGTTTTAGGTACAGAACATTATTTTACAGCCAGAAAACCGGTCTGCTTATGGAGGAATGCAAAACAGAGTACTAAATATTTAAGATGCACCCATTGGCTAATAATTGCATTTAATTGTTTTGCAACCGCTCCTGTGACCTAATGGTTAGAGCGTTCGCCTCGAATGCAGGAGGTCACGGGTTGAACCCCGGCCGAGTCATACCAAAGATTTCTAAAATGGTACTAACAGCTGTTTCGCTAGGCGCTCAGCATTAAGAGGTTAGAGTTAGGACTGGTCGGCCTGGTGTCAGGATAATGTGACCGGGTGGGATATCATACTACATGTCTGCGGCATGATGTCCTTGTGCTAGACATCACTATGAACTGCCACACTGCAGATATCGTAGTGATATGACTAAAAATTTTTTAATGCTACTTAAAAAATACAAATCACACACACACATAAAAATTTTGCGTTATTACTTTCAAAAGTTTATATATATATATATATATATATATATATATATATATATATATATATATATATATATATATATATATATATATATATATATATATATATATATATAGATAGATAGATAGATAGATAGATAGATAGATAACCTGACAACAAAGTATTTACTTTTATTTTGGTATTTTGTACATACATTTCATTTTCCCACTGACACAATGGCATATGAAACCGTTACATTGTATCGATCATAAAGTTGTAATGTATGTTTGTTTCTTTTTCGTTCAGGACATTTTCTCTTCTCCTGAAGGTTAAGTAAGTATGCATATATTACTAATGACATTGCTATAATTATTTCTCAGCAGTCAAATAACAGACTCCTCTGTCACAAATAAGGGTTTCAGTAAAGTTACTTCAGATTCTCATGTCATTGTAGTATATACAAGATAATAAAAGCACCTATTTCATCTTCTATAATACTTCTATTAAAATCACATTTGCAGAATTAGACTATTATATCTTCCTTTGTGTAAAGACTTGTCTCCCAGGTTCACAGTATGATTGGACAATCTCAATTTACCTGTAACTATTCTATGGTATTTATTGTTGACACAAAAAACATGTTTCTGGTTTTGACCGAACCATAAAAATCAAATTTAGAATATGACGGGATAGGTAAATATCATTTTGGAGTTTTACATCTTTAACTCTTTGAAGAAATACAGATACAAAACTATCAATATAGGGGGAGATTACCGCCATAATTCTATGCGTGTATTTTAATTCTATACATGAAGTTTATATTAGCATCTGCTATATATTTTAGTTTGCTTTATTCTGTTTTACATTTTCTATGTGTGTATGATGTGCAGTCTAGATTGGGGGCCCCGAGTGGCTGAGTAGTCTAAAGCGCCATCCGTTACTGATCACTGCCATCTCACCTCTGTCTGCGTGGGTTCAAGCCTCGGATTCGGCCAATGTGGGTATGTGAGAAAGCTTGCCAGTAGCTTCTCGTGGGTCGGTGGTTCTTTCCGGGGTTTTCCCGGGTTCTTCCTCCACCATTAATACTGGCCGCCATGTATAGCCTATCGTGTGCTGAAAAATGGCGTTAAACAACTACAACAACAACAGCAGTCTAGATTGCACTTTACACCTCGTAATATTTATTACTGAATTTGTTAAGTGTGCCATTACAATAGCGCAATTTTATGTCTTTGGATTCCATGGGAGTGATTCTCTGTATTATTTGCTACATGCGTTAACATTTTTAACTGTGTTCTTCAAATTTTCTCTTTGCACTTGACAGATTGCATTGAATAACACACTGTTAAGTATAACACTGATAAAACGTTCATACCGAAGTTGACTCTGTAGCGCAAAAGTTGGCTGTTAGCATGACGCAAGATGCAAATAGATTAATGCCCCGTATGACATAGACGAAGCCGTAATATCCGAATGAAAACAGCGACGCCGGTCAGGTCTAAATACGGTCATGGAGGATTGAACTACGGATCAGGATTGCCGTGTCTCGACAGTAACGTAATATTTGATAAAAAAAAAAATAGGACAATGTACATGCTTTCTTTTTCCATAGTACGCTGTTGCTGTTTTTATTAATGTTAAATAAACTCTCCTCGTACAAGTGATGAATTGTGAAGAAACCACTCTTAACGTTCACCGTTCACCAGTAATTCCAGCACCGCTCAGGTGACCTAAGTGGTTAGAGCGTCCGCCTCGGATGCGGGAGGTTGCGCGTTCGAACCCCAGTCGAATCATACCAAAGACATACAAATGGCACTAGCAGCTGCCTCGCTAGGCGCTCAGCATTAACAGGCTAGAGTTAGGACCGGTTAACGGCCTGGTGTCAGGATAATGTGACTGGGTGGGACATGATGCTACATGTTACAAGACAACCGCAGTGCTAGACATCACTATGAACTGCCTCACTGCCGACATCTTAGCGATATGACTGCAATTGCTAAAGGTACATTAAAATCCCCGAAACACAAAATACATTTGTTCTTGCATAATCTTCGATTTTCCTTAATGATCATCGCCGTGACATCATTGGGCATGGTCAACGTGGGCGGTTTTGTTGGTCTGGTTGACAGAACAAACATAGGCGTAGTCCATATCTGAAGACCAAATGCAATGTTGTCGAAATAATTATATCTCTTTTTATAAATATAAAAAGCTTCCGAAATACTTCTGTTATTGACTATACTGTTGTTCCTAGCAACGCTCTGAAACAAAATAATAAATTCTCCATTACGCTAACATCTTTCAACTTTCACTGTCCTGCATTGCGACTTCTACAGTGTTGTGTATTTTTACCCTTATGATGATTAACCAGTAATCAAGTGAATTGTCAGAATGCCGACGTGTGTACAATTAAAATAATATGCATATGGGATTTGAAAATATGAAAGTATTCGAGTATCATGTATATCAAATTTTAAAATAAATATTGGCTGATCTAAAGATGCCATCTATAATGTACATCCTACACACATAGAAAATGCCAAATAGAAAAAAAGCAAATAAAATATACAGCATATACTAATAGAAATTACATGCATATGATTATGGCAGTAATCTTCATACAGATATCAATGGCACCTAAACTTTAATAAAGCTACACAAAATGAAATCTATCCGTACACAAGGGATTTTAATACAATTAACCCATGATTCTCAACCGACACTGTATAATCTCGTCAACATCTCATAGTTTATTTTAATATATCTATCAACATTCATCTGCACAAAAAAAAAATACATAACCAGTACCGTACATATGCGTGTATGAGTCGGTCCAACTGCAAACAACACAGACCCTGATCTGACGTCGCATAATGCACCGGTAGTTGGGATCTATGTTGTTTGTTCTACTAACCTATATATCCATGCGCATTATGCGACGACAAACCTGGGTCTTTGCAGTTGGATGTGACTTATTCGAGAGAATCTAACAGTATTTCATACATCATTTGTAGTATTTGTTCTTTAACGGAAGTCTTCCAAATTCCCCAGAACTGCAGCAGATGGAGTTGATACCTTCACATTTCAAATTCAAAATTGTATCTGAACAAACTTTATACCTTCTGAATGTTTTTACATTCCCAAATTTCTGAACGATACGTAATAATAGGTAATCAAACAGATATTGAGCTTTGTCACAAGCTGCATAAAAATCGTTTTAATTTTCGTTATATAGTACACTTGGCTCGTTCTGCAGGTTTGATCAAAATATCTTATCTTTATTCTATGATAATGCACTGCTAAAACATAATTCAATATATATTTAATTAGAAATAATTTCTCTGGTTGCATTCTTGTAATATCATTTTTCTTTTTCTGTCACCTGTCTTCAGTTTTCCAATACCATAATTTTTATCTTGCTTAAGATAGCTTTCATGATATTTATCAACCCCAAAATGATCTTGTTCTTGTATCTGTTTCTGAAAATTTGTAAGTGTCACCTAGTTTTGTCATGCTCTCTGTAAAAAATAACTGCAATAAATCTGCCACTTGGTCCTATTTTTGTTTGTTTTGCTTTTTGTTGTATTTCAATAAATTCATTTAAAATATCACAAAAAGAAATGGATTAACATACAGCCTTGCTCTGTGCCAATTTTTTTACAATACAAACATTATGTTACAGTTACTCTGATACAAGACTTTGTTTGTAAATACACAGATCTGGGCAATTTCAACATTTTGAACTTACAGTGTCTGTTGGGCATGTATAAAATAAAACTGGTTGTTGGACAAGTCATAGAAAAATCAATACGAATCCATTCTACCATTTTGTTTACTCAGATACTGCGTGTAGGTTACACTAGCTTGTTATTCTTTGAATTACACTCGTATTCTACTAATCAAACAAGAAAAAAGTATTAAAAAAAGACACCACCACCGCACCCCACCCGGTATCTTCGTAAAAGAATATCCTATGACATTTAAGAGTCAAACACTTCGGTTTTTGCTAGAGTCTTGTACATCACCTTTTTTATGTACAGAATACATGTACATTATTTCTTGACGCCATTTCTTCGGGAATTCTCCATTCTAAATAATAGCATAAAAATCGTTAAAAGTAAAATTTTAATGCGAAAGAATTTGCATATATTGTATCTATGACAACATGAATACGTGGAGCTTTTCGATTATCAATTGTGCAAAAAGCATGGATAATTTCATTTTCTTAGAATAGATCAACACATACATTTGAAAAGTCAATGCCAGCAGATACAGAATCTGCTTATGCCTGAAACTGTTTATTATTATTAAAGTTAGCAGACTTCAATAACTTCCGAAAATAATAAAACCATTCTTTATTACAATATACTATTTAAAGTTTTGGTATTGGTTTTAGTAAAGGCTCTTATCCTATTCCGTACGTCGTTATTATATTTCCTGGATAAAGTTTAATCAACCTTCATGATATTTATTAACCTTTGCCTGTGTTAAAGTTTAATTTTTCCATCCTAATATTTTGCTCAATCAAACACCGAATAGCTTTATCTAAATTCATTCATGCATCTGTTCTGCTTTAACTTACATCAGTTTTCATCACACTAATCAGGTTTGCCTATATGTCGTTTTCTAACTTCCTCATACATGTTCCTGCAGAGTTTATAAGCTTACATGAGATACCTGCAGCCTTTATTGTGTCTCGTTCTAACTGCATACAAAATGCATCCCCATTTCTTCAAAATATCAAAACGTGTTCGTCTAAATGCTTCATTATATGCATGGGGTCCATCTATATCTCAATCTTAAGGTAACAGTCAAATTTAAATCTATCCCTATTCTCTCTCATCATGTTTAAGTTATTTTGAACAGGAAATTATCCACTTGATCATTAGTATCTGACTCCTGTTTTATTTGTCTTTTTCAGTTTATCTCGTCATTTAAACTGTCATATCTTTACATTTTTCTCCTCGCTATAACTTTGTTATACATTAATCGAACTTTGGTATTTTTGAAGGGTTAATTCAGATATGATCGTTGTTCCCAAAAGTTTCTTTCATATATTTACAATTTCTTGACTGTAACCGTCAGTGTACTTCTTTATTTTTTAGGGTAGAGAGTGGGGTGGGAGGGTGGATGGGGAAGGGGCAATGATATCCTCCTGCTAATTAAAAATAAATAAATATCAGACACATGTAAAGTTCGGCAAAGCTGCCACCATCCACAGGTCTTTACACAAAGCCCAAGCAGTTAACCCGAGTTCGTAAAAATATAAACAGCATCGATCGTGGTGTTTGTTGCGATATCCCGTGAAGCTGACACACGCAGACCCTTCGAACACTGAAAACAATGGACTCTTTGAATTAATGGATAAATATCAATGTAAATGAAGCGATTTACGGTTTTCAATTAGTTTATTATTCGAAGTTGTGAGTTCAAGTCCCACAAATACTTCAGTATGGTGCAATTATACCGCTCAACACAGGTACAATTCTAGTAAGCATGTAGCAAATTACACTTAATAACACCGGCGCAATTCCAGCACGATACATCCTTAATATTCTAAATCGTGTACAAAGAGGACACGTCATTATAAATAACATTGGAAGCCGACACAATTTGTTGGTACAGCCTATTAAAATACATGAGCCATGATACACATGTCGCCAGCAGTGAAACCATCCGTCAGTTACAATATAATTATGGATGAAGCATGTACAAAATTGTTTTAAGCGGAAAATATGTCGTCTCTGTTTCCAATTGATCCAACATGTTCCGATTTTCAACCCCCGAGAAACATAAATTGCCTGAGGTGGATGATTCATACATGTAAACACCTACCTACAGGTAGGCCCTCATTATCACAACTCCGTACTATGCCTG
>JAECUM010033222.1:15000-50466 GCA_016617855.1 Megalonaias nervosa
ACTTCTGTTTTCATTGTTAAATTTCAGTCAGCTAGAATCCGGACGCATTAGAATCCGAATGACTTTCGTATTTCCCCCTTACTTCAAAACCATGACCCACTTTCCGTGATTCATAGATTATTCGTTAAATTATGCATTTCAAGATAGGGAAAACTAGTTTTCCATATTTATGAATGTATGTATATACGGACTTACATTTATATATGTATGCGGCTAGCTTGTAATAATGCTAGATTTAATGATTACTTCTTTTGCACGTGCCTTTGTTTACCTGCGTTTCTTACCGTCAGTCTGTTGGAGATTTAGTTTATGGTCTTTTTAAGGCAATGTTAATTTTTGTACTTTTATTTCTTCTTCAAAATATGATGTACACGTTGGTTCAGTATTAGAAACCATAGAAAATGATTCATAACGTAACTGACGCGATTAATGCCGCTTTTACTACATCTGCGTGCACGCACGTCTTTAGAACCAAGGTTGTTGTTGTTGTTTGTGTTACAACTGTTTAGCAACAAGGCTTGGACAAAAACTTAACCTCTGTTTGGAGTCCAGTACTGACCGATTCAGAGCTAAACACGTTTGGTTTATGCTTCCGACCACTTAATCACGGACGCTTCCAGTTTTTAAAAGGAATTTGGACTCTGATAGTGACCGACAATGGTGCATTTTGTATCCCCAGTTTTTACAGAAAAGGCGGAATGTATCATCCTGCCTGTCCGTGAGTGCGTACACTACAAACTTTAGGCTATGATTGGGGTTGTCTGCAGATGTGCACAGTGATGTCCTAATTTCAAACTAACCCCATATGTGTGCAGGTCAGAAGATGCATTTGCATATATGTAATTGTGTGTAAAACATGCTGTGCATTGATGAATAGTGTCAAGTGACACAACTTTTCTTGCAGCTTTCAAGACACAGAAACTTTGCGATACAATTCGGAATAGCACAATAGTTTCAATCCAGCCCCACCGCGGTGAAGCTTAATTGGCATGTACGCTTAGCTTAGCAGTGGATAAAGCTAACTGAGGAAAGCGTGGGATTAACGCTTGTACGCTGCAGACTTTTAGTAACACTTGTCTTTCACATGGACATATATATCCGTCGTCAAGGCCAAATAAAATATTGGTTAAGCTAAGGTAAGGCTTATCATATAGGGCAGTCATTGAAAATAATGTTGGACTTTGTACGTTGACTCCATCGATTCAACACGTGTTCTGTATTTTCTTCCTAATTTCTTTTCAGATCGAGGTTTACATAATACACCCTCCTCCAGATCTGTTTGTCTTTTAAAATGAACTTTGTCCGTTACTCGCTCTAATTCGTGACCGCTTACTGAGTATAGCTCGCACTGAGTCACTTACATTTCTATTTTCATAAACGTTTTAAACAAATACAAAGCACAGACTGCGATGTGGAAAATAAAGATTTAAGGAAGGACTGGGAAGGAAACAAGTGTGCTGCTGTTACTGTATACACCGACAGTATTGTTTCAACATTCTTGTACTTTCATCACGTACAAATACAACATATTAAAATAAATAAAAACTCTTCAACAGAATAGTAAATGTTAGATCGAAGAGAAAGATTTATCTACATTCAAGGAACTAATTTGTCACGTGATAAAGTGAACATAATGCAAAAACTCTCAAATGGTTTGTACCTTTATTCCATGATGAAGAAAATAATATAAAATGAAGAATTATTAGCAGCTCCCGATGCTTTTCATTGCATAGTAATCCCACTTCCAACCCCACCCCTAAAGGTGTGATATTATGGTTGTCACCCACGATCAATTTATGTGTAATGACTTCGTATGCAGATAGTCTGGTAAAAGAATATTCCAAGAATATCACTGTTTTTTTTAAAAAACTTTTATACCGTTAATAATAATAATAACAATAATAAATATAATATCTTCTTGCATATGGTTAACTTTTGCTCAAGACACAATCCAAGTTCTGTGGATTTCCAAACAGCGCTTTAAGAAAAGATGTTTTAATCAACTGATGGAAGGAAGATCCTAGGAACAGGTTATGAGAAAGATGGGGATACAAAAGGTATCTTAATATTCTGGACACCAAAGTGTAGGTGCAACAAACATCTTTGTACAATTACTTTTGTTTCTGATATCATCAGTTTCATCCAGGCCCTCAAAGGAATCACAAACTGTATGGACAACTGTATTTATTAGCTTATAAGACGAGTCAAGCAGCAAAGAGCATGGGTCAAGATATGCCGTAGCATATTGCATAGACGAATCAGGGTATATGTTGTTCGTTCTATTCAATAATCCTAATAATATGCATAGACCCATGTCTGTCGGCACATGATGCACCTGTAGTTCTCGGCCCATGCAATTTGCACTTGGACGGTCTTATAAGCGAATATAACAGTTCCTCTCACTGGGAATTGGGACAAAGGTCACACTGGCTACTTTAATATCTGACAATTGAACTGACAGGATGCGTATTTGTTAACAAAAAAGAAGCAGAAAAAACCGTGATGCACTGTACAATCACATTTTCAAGAACATAACAATTTTGAGAATTTAGCGTCAACAGAGTTCGTGAAATTACTGTTCATTGAAAAGACTATGACATACCAAATGTTTCTATTTGGTTATCGTTTAGTCATTGAATTTTTTGTGCCAAATTTGTTAAATGTCTTGAATTGGCGAATTTTAATGACGTCTTAATTAAAGTATTTAGCATAATATAATTAACATTGCTACAGAATGGTATCTATAAAACCTAGTATCTTCATCCAAAAGAAAACAACAAAACAAACGAATAATGCAAAACCTAGTTGATAGTCTCTTGCTAAACTACTTTATTCAACGATAATTTATAGTAAAAGACAAAGACAAATTCTCAGCGTTTCGATCCCTGTCCTTCTTTTATATTTTACAGTATGTTAAAAATTCTTATCAAAATATGTAATTACGAAACTTACGATGCTTATAATAGCCAGTTTTCTGAGTGCTTAACATTGTATCCTTAAATTGTTTTAGTGCGGCCGCCGATGTCTTAGGCCTAAAGGAACACTGTAGTTAACAAATTCGTTGATCAGAACCGGATGCCCTCATGGAAACTTTGTATTTCCTTTATTTCAGTTTTGGTTTAAGCAAGGGATCATTAGCTAAAGTAGAAATTATTCTGGCATCTTATTTGCATACATGTAAGGTCCCCTTAAGTTCAAGGCCAAAAGTCTTGATATAAGAGTACCGAAAGTCCACTGCTGCCGTAAACAAAGCAATCAGTTTAGTAACGGAACAGGGCCTGAGAACTCGACATTATATCAAATGTTAGCCGCGTGGATGTAAGGACATAAGCATGTACGTACGTGCATGAATAAAGGTCAACATTCTCGGAGTGGGAGCATAAAGAGATCCAACTCTAAATATTGAAAGACCTGAAACAATGAGCAATGGCACTAGGAGCATTGAATATCCCTCCTGAAGGCTCGCGGGGAGTGGGGGAGAGAATCGAAGAGTGTCCTAATACGAATTTCTGAGGATGTCTCTGCGGTACATGGTTCTGTGTGTGTGTGTGTGTGTGTGTGTGTGTGTGTGTGAGAGAGAGAGAGAGAGAGAGAGAGAGAGAGAGAGAGATTTGGGTTTTTAACGTAGCTTTAACAATTCTTCAGTCATATCGCTATGATGTAGGCAGTGTGGCAGTTTATAGTGATATCTGGCACTGGGGCATCATGCCCCACCCAGACACATTATGCTGACACAAGAAGACCAGTCATAACTCTAACCGCTTAATGTTGAACGCCAAGCGAGGAAGCCGCTAGTATCATTTTTAGAAGTCTCTGATATGACTCGGCCGGGGTTATAACCCGCGACCTCCTGCATCCGAGGCGGCCACTCTAACCACTTAGGCCACCTGAGTGGTCGTTGTATATGGTTTACATGAATAAAAAGTAATATTAATTGTAAATGCTCTAATTTACATATGATTTGTGTCGCTGCTCCTAAATTCTTTCTTTTGTTTGTAAATTTTACACCTTGCACAGAAAATGCAACCGCCCAGAAAGGTTGATGATTGCATCACCTCTGTCACATAAACGGCAGCTTCATTAGGACATGCAGCGTTCTTTGAATTTTGCCTCCGCGACCTAGTAGGTTTTACTAAATCACACACAAACACACACACACACACCAGCGAAAGTTTTATTTTTTTAAATATTATTTGTGTAAAATGTTACATCATTAAACAGCCTAAGTTCTATATTTGCCCACTGTGTTTTAGAACTACTGATGTGTTTTTTATATGATAGATAGGAAGGGTTCTGAAGCTAAGGAACGCTCAACAAACAGAAACTGGACGTGGCCTTATTACAATTGACTATTTTTCCTTCAAATTATTCAACCGGAATGTAGCTGACTATAAGTACAGGATGCAACAGAATGTTGAAACACATCGATAATTATTCCTTTTATTGAAACAAAACCCTAATGTATTCATGCAAAAACGTGCACATTACACTCTCAAATGACTTTTATTTGCAAATAACAAAAACCAAGATGTATGGGACAACTGAAATATGAGCTCCAAATAGCTTTTTCTGTTGCTTACCACGACTTAAATTACGGAATTAAAACGTTGATCTATTCTTTTTTCAAATATGGCTGAATCTCTCTCTCCCCCAGAAAAGCTGTTTGAGCGAAAGACTAACTATCACTCTAATCTAGGTTAAATCAAGGTTTGTGACAGTACTGACTTAAAACATGAACTCCGCGATGTCTGTAAGACGTCAAATATAAGACATCTACGTTTCATACTAGCTTAAGAACAAAAACAGATGGTCTTTGTAAAATTATAAAAAGTATATTACTTCAATGTCTACAATCGATAATCATTTTGAAGTGAAAGCTATTACTTCACACTTTGATTCGTTAATATTTATAGAGCCTTATCGCTTGAATCAGGGATACGGGAACAAAAATGAAGGTATATTTTTATTTTTATTTTTATAACATGCATTTGTGGTCCTGAGCAATAGATTTGTCGTGTATTCATAATTTTAACACCATGTAAACACTAGTTTCCAATCAACCACAACCTTGTTGGATGAAGTTTAATTGCTTGTTTATTTTCTAAACGTTTTAGAGTACCGTGTATCTTGTAGGTTCAAACTGTTATCGTAAATAGTACAGTGATATTTTCCCCAAGATTTGTCATGATTAAGTTGTGGAATCTGATGTCAAGACAAATGATAAAACTCTAAGTAAATCAATGTTTTCACCTCTGGAAACGAGGTTCTAGTCTGAAGACCATGCTGCGCGCGCGCGCGCGCGCGCGAGAGAGAGAGAGAGAGAGAGAGTATATTACTCGAATGTATGCAACATAAAATACTGACTTGTGAAATGAACTCAGAGATGTCACCAAAACTAAGAAAAAAAATCCAAATACTTATCATCCATCGACGGTCAAATACACCAAAGTTTCAATGCTAGCTTGAGAGCAAAGACATATTAATCTTAAACATAGAAATGGATATTAACGTCTACATAATTATTTCAAAGTAAGAGTAAATAAGACTTCTGAATATGATTTGTCAGTAATCAAGCCTTATTGCTTGATTCGGGGATTCTGGAACAAAGTTGAAAGTACAAGCTTGATTGTTTTCTTTCTGAACAAACATGTAAATGTAATTGCTATGGGCAATGTATGCGACACTCACCCCGATCAAAAAAAAAGATGTAAATGCCTAAATCCTGTAGAGGTTCTTCTTACATTATGAGTTTAATACCATGTAACAGTAGTATTCCTGAAACTATTGTTTGATTCTTCGTTTTATAAATCTTGGAGAGTGCCGTTTTCCTTGTAAATTCAATCTGTTATTCCCAATAGCACGTTGATATTTGTCCCAAGATTTTGCAAGATTGATTCTGAGAAATTCTACGACTATAGCTTAGAGAATTTGAAGGCAAAACAATCGATAAGACATAAGCAAATCATTGTTTTTGCATACTGGAAACTGGAGTCTAGTCCTTATGTTAAAGACACATAAGTGACCATGGGATAAAACGGTTAATCGGAAGAGATAGTGATGGTACACACAGACCCTGATATAACCACCGGCTGTAATACTGAGTTTTCACTTTATAGTTAAGTTCTGACCCCGTAGGGTGTCGACAGGAGGACTGCAAGAAGAAATTAAAAGACATTTGCCTACCTCATAAGAGCCAACAGAATCCTGAAACCGCCTTGGATTCGCATAGTCTTGTGGAGAGCAGTTTCTCCTTTGTTGTCTTGAGAGTCAATATCAATGTCTTTGCACACCAACATGTAGACACCAGACACGGTTTGCCCACTGCAAAAGCGGTCACCATTTTCTACAATAACGTGAAGCAATGTGCCTCCAGTCATTTCATCCCGAACATTAGGATCTTTTCCATTTTTGAGGTAATCCCAGAGACACTTGAGGATGGCCTCCGTGGTTCCAGTCTGGATTGTTTTGAACAATTTCGTTTTCCGAAGACTCATTTTCTCCTAGGGTTAAAATGTTTGAACACTTCCTGGTGAAATTCCAGTCCAGCTATAGACCTTTAATTAGTGCCGATTCTCAGTGGTCAATAACCGGTATAAATAACACAGCGTTTGACCAAGGTCTCCCTTTTTTTGTCGCTCTCGATTATTCGCAACGCTTGACAGAGTAGTGTGCACTTATTTAACAGAAGACGATTAAGAATGTATACACCACTGACAGTATTAACAGTATTAGCGTATACGTAGGTGAACACATGTGATAACAAAACAAATCTCTCCTTGGCGAATGAAAACAAGGGTTTCAGCGAATAACAAAGATCCGCTATTAGTAACAGGAAATGAACTTTCACTCTAAAGAATGATTTCACCAGTGTACTTTATGACACTGTTCGCCTCTTGCGCTGATTAAAACAATCCCTGACCTTCCTCATCTGAGTGTTGCTTGACTTCACATTGACGAGAAGTGTTCGAGAGTCAATGGAAAATCTCGCTCAGTCGCCCGTGAAACTGTGTTGGTTAGTGAAAATCGCCCAAGGCGCTTTGTACCTGTATCAGTATATGTATTGAAAGACGAAAGGAGACAGATAGTATCGTGAACGACAGTTTTGTTAATTTAGCTAACGTAGTTAGGTTAAAACACTGATATACTGGGTCAAGTGATATCTTCCAGTTTTCTATCAGTGATTGTATTTACCTGCGATAATGGTCCATCGATCGAAAAAAACACATACCTGCTCTGGAGTTGCAACACAACCTTTGGGTCTTGAAAAATCCTAGCCATACCCTTTCGTACCAAAACTGATAGAAGCAGATACATTCATAATAGGGAAGAATTCGTTTTTATTATATTACGAAATGAAATGAGATGCGACCGTGAACTGTGCTATTGTACAAAATACCGGTTCCTTGCGTTCTACCCGTTCGATGTAGAATGTCGAACAATGTACATGCCAGTGTTTATTGTGTAGGTCATTGAACAAGTTTCGTGCATGCAGACGACACTTTTCAGATGTATACCTGATAAACAGGTAATTGAAAGGGAACCAATAGAGGCTCTTTTAGGGACTACAGGTAGTCTGATACGAGGAGTCCTTAAGGATATCAAATGTATATTAAGGCAAAGCTTGCTTTTTCTACGGCGTTTGAAAATGGTAATACAGGGTATCAGTTTCTGACGGCGAACATTTACACATTAGCATTTTGTACTGATTACGATCATATACAGTTAGATGCTGGGTGGCTACATTATAGCGGAGTTTGCAAGCAAGATTACCACTGAGTTAACTGTTTCGCCCGCCGTCTGAGAATTACCTTCGTGTCTACTTTGACTCGCCTACAGACCACTTAAAAATATACAATTTTGATGGACCCCTTGTCATGATATAGTTGAATTCATGTATCAAGTAATACGTACACTAACTGGTCGCCTGAACAAATGATATATGAGATCATTAACAAATGTTGTTACTGCGACTTGATCTATAACACGATACATGAATTATATCCTTAAGTTTTCAGTTATGAGATCTGGGCGAAAGAGCTCGCGCTTTCTGCTCACTCCATGTGAAAGTATTACTGTCACCGAAAATATAATGCTTTCTTTATACGAAGAAAAGAAAAGTTATCGAAATTACAGGTAAAATTTTATTACTAAGATGTTTTCAAAACAGCAAGATGTTAGTAGATTTTAATTAATTTTGAAAATATCTATCCGAATATTTTGAAAATCTATTTCATATTTCGAAGTATCATTTCTTCTGCAAAAGCATCTTTTAGAAATAACGAAAATTTCTCTTGTTCTTTCCAGATTTATTTTTGTAATAACGAAAATACTGTTCAAAGTAACGAAGCGATTATATATTTTTTAAATGATTGTTTCCAAAATAATAAAATATTTTTATTATAATTTTTTTCCTATATAATATTGATCTTTCACAAGTTTTTAACTGTATTTTCTCAACAGCGAATTTTGTTGTTTCAAGTTATATATCGACTTACTTAACTGCGAGAGTATGTTTCAAAGATCGTAAAGATTTTCATAACAAAACTTCGCTGTTCAAACGAAGAAAAAAGTATGTCGTTATTTGGAAAAATTATTCGTAATAATGAAAATCATTTCTTTGCTTCGAAAACATCTTTTCTTTTTTTTTTGGGGGGGGGGGAATTCCTCGTCTGATCTTTTCAGACCATTTGAGTCGACCCCCCTCCCTAACTTTATGATTACCTGAAGTCTTATAAGTTTGATAGAGTGCTATATTCTTTAGAGTCAGTGTTTGTGTATTTTTCTTTTCTATTAAATATTTAAGGTCAGTTCATGTTTTGTGTGGTGCTATAAAGTTTTGATCATTTGGATCTTTCCTTTTTTTTATTATACCAGCCTATGCGCGGGCCGAAATTTTTCTGGTATATACTTTTTTTGTGTACGATTTAGGGTTGATCGTCATTGTCTTGTATTTCATATTGTGATTCTCCGAGCTCCTCATCATATGTCAGTTTGTATTTTCTCTGATTTTCCTTTTCTTTTCACTTTCTTCAGAAGTTGTTTGTGAATTGTCGGCTTGGAATTCTGGATTTAAAGATTTTCGGATTTTCTTTTTTCTTCTTCTCCTTTCATTTGTCTGTCCTGCTTGTTCTGTCCTTGCGACATATTCAGTGTTTTGTTCTACATTCTCTTTTCCTTTCTTTTCTTGTTGTCTTTGTTGTCTCTCTGTTTGTTGTTGTCGTTGTTCTTGCATCCCTTTGGGTAGATCTGGTTGTTGTTTTTCATTGTATCCTTTTGTTGTTGTTTGATGTGTTGTCTGGTTCTTTTGTTGTTTTTGTTGTTCTTGTAGTCCTTGATATTGGAATGGGTTTTTTTTTATTTGGCATTGTCCTTCTTCTTGTTGCTTATTTTCCCCTATTTGTAATGGTTCTTGTTTTCCTCTCCCTCTGTTCCGTGGTTTAGGTACTGGTTTATTTTCTTCCTCTTGTGTCTCTTGTGTATCATTCAGCTGGGGAGATATGTTTTCACTAATTTGTATTGTCCTTTCCTTTTGTTCCTGAATTGTTGGACATTTCTTGGGTGTGAGTCCTACGTTACCACATTTTGTACATTTCCTGTGATGTATACAGCCTTTGTACCATGTTTTGGCTAGGAATCCATGTAGAAAGAAAACTTTCTTCATTGTCTTGATTTTTTTCTTTCTCTATTTCTAGGATTCTTACTCCGTTCTTAATTTAGAATCCTGGGTGCGTGTCCATTCTTGCTTTCGTAACCTTTGTCTGGAACTTTGTTTCAAATTTTTTGACTGTAGCTTCCAATGGTATCTCCACTGGAATATCTGTTATGTGCAGTTCAACTGTTCTTTTCTTTATTCTTCATTAGAATGGTGCTGGTTCTCTTATGATAACGGTTTGTCCTCCAGTTTCCATTTTGCCATAGGGGAGCATTGGTGTATTTCTCTTTGGTCGTAATATGTATCTATCGTCTCCTTGTCTGTTTAGCGCGTCCGTTAGTTGGATAGAATCTTTGGCTTGTACTCCCATTGCTACCAATACGCTTGTCATACTGGGTCTTTTATCCACAGGTATATCCCTCATATTAATTTCTTGAGTTCCTTGCTTGTATAAGCACTCCAAAAAGGAACCTTCAGTTTTTTCCACTAGTTTCGTGTCGAAGTATTTTTCTAGTTCCGAGAGCTCTCTATGTTTTGACATTCTTGATATTCTCATGCAATCCGTGAATATAGTTCAGTTCCAATATTGTTGAATTCTGTACTGTTTGTATTAGTTATACTTTATGTAACTATTCCATGATTCTATACTGTAATGTTTGTATTAGTTATACTTTATGTAACTATTCCATGATTCTATACTGTAATGTTTGTATTAGTTATACTTTATGTAACTATTCCATGATTTTATACACTCCTTAGTATTAGTTATACTTTATGTAACTATTCCATGATTCTATACACTCCTTAGTATTAGTTATACTTTATGTAACTATTCCATGATTCTATACACTCCTTAGTATTAGTTATACTTTATGTAACTATTCCATGATTTTATACACTCCTTAGTATTAGTTATACTTTATGTAACTATTCCATGATTCTATACACTCCTTAGTATTAGTTATTCTTTATGTAACTATTCCATGATTCTATACACTCCTTAGTATTAGTTATACTTTATGTAACTATTCCATGATTCTATACACTCCTTCAGAAATGTTAGTAGTAATAGTCTTCCACTTCACATTTCACATGTTCTGATATCTCCATTGTAATGTCTGCTTTGCCAGGGCCATTTGAGATTAAATTCGGAAAGACTTGACTTGTCAAACAGGAGTTTCAGAAACATCTTTTCGGGCTAACGAAAATAGTTATTTCTCAGCGCTTGAGATACTCTGTCGTAGTTTTAATTTTTCTTGGAAAAATATTCTGACAATTCGTGGGATGAGTTTGGTTATAATATTTTAATGTAGTGGTAATGCGACGATTTATTTCTAAATAATCAAGGCTTTTGCTCATGATTTACACATTTGATTTTATAAGCCTCCACAGTGACATCAGCTACACATTGTATTTATTTGTTTACCTTCCAACTTTCCCCTAAGAATCTCCACACGACACTAGAGTTATCTGAGTCCCGTCATCATAAATATGACGAATAATTTTTGCAAGAAAGAAAACATGAAAACGAGTTTCAGAAGTTTCTAAAAAAGATAAAATGTCAAGAAATCTATTTGAACAACTTCGATAACGCGCTAGCCAGGGTTCCCACGCTACCGGGAAATCGGGAAAAAGTCGGGAGAATTCATAATTTTTTCCCGACCGTAAAAAGTCCTTGAATTTTGCAAATATTGATGAAAATCTGGAAAAACCCGGGAATTTTCTGCCACCACTTGAAGCTCGAAACCATTACTTAATTGAGTTGTAACTGAATTGATTGTGAGTTAAATTTATTGAGATCTGACCAGAATATTCGAAGGTTGCAGTATGGATCATTTAGGTGCGTGCCATTAACATATTTGTTGAGTCAATCCAATCGCTCAGTGGATTAGATTCGTATAGTAGACTTTTTGTTCAAAGACAGCTCGATATCCATATCTTTTCTTACATGGAATGTATGAAAACCAGTCAAGCATCACAAGAGGCCAATATGGTGGCAGCAAAGGGTAACTGCTTACCAGATGGTTTAGCAAACTTAAGCGTTGTTAAATCGAGTCATTCCCGCATGAAATCGATATGAAAAAATTATTTATTTTCTCAGAAATTGCTTGTATTAAAATCGTTATATCTTTAATCTGCTGAAAGATACAATACATTTACGTCGTTGATGAAATTTGACTTGGTACTCGCGATTTGCATTGCTAGTGGCACGAGTACACGTATCTCACAACCCACATGTTCATGACATCATAAATCCAGTAGTTACGTGTTATCAATAATAATCCATTTCAAATGTTATAGAAAAAAATAAAAATATTATTTGAAAGTCGTATACTAGTTGTAATAAAAATACAAAACAGCGAAAGAACACATAGTTCTCTATATTTATTCAGAGAACAACTACTACCAGGGTTTTGTTGTATCACGTGACTACAACGTTGACATGTGTTCTGTGCTTGATGAATCGGACTGGCCATATTGCTGCGACAACGACTGGTTTCTTGTCTTTGTTCTCAAAATAAATATGTTGACAGTTATATGTTCCTTCTGGTTTTTACAAAAGGTATGTGACTTTCATTTAATATAATTGAATTTTTGTACAACAACATTAAAAAGGAGTTGATATCACGTGACTATTGGACTTCCGATGTCGTTTGAGATTTGTGAAGTCATGTGATTAGTTCTGCAAAAATGGCGAGTATCGGGTCAGGTTTAATCTATGCCGAAGTTTCGTCTAGTCTGTCAGTGGATTAAAGACATAACGATTATAATACTTGCCATTTCTGAGAAAATAAACCATTTTCCTATCGATTTCATGCAGGTATGAGTTGATATAACAATACTTAAATTTGCTAGGCCCGCTGGTAAGCGACTACCATATGCCACTATCGCACGGTGGCGGCAAATTCCAAATTTCGACATGCAATAGCTGACCCCACATCCCAAACTAAATGTCCAGATATGAAAAATGGGATGGGAATATTCGGAGGAAACCCGGATTAGAAAACGGACTGCTATTCGTTTTAAGCCAACTTTGTCGTCAAAAATGTCGAACCTCTGAGCTGAACTTTGGTGCAAAACTATTACACAGTGACATGTAGCTTGAAGGATTGGTTTCCGATCTTAAATAGGACGCAGAAATAGGACGCAGGAGAAATGGGAAATTGTCATCACTTTTATTATATATAAACAAAGATACGAGTTCCTCTATCAATACAGGTTTGAGGACTGGTTTATCGAAGTACAAGAAGACATGATTTTACAGAAAATTCAGTTCTTGTTTATACAACAATACATAATTTTGAAGGTCTTTTGTCAAAATTTAAATCAGCCCTTTTGTAAATATTTTTTAAATGATGGATTTTTAACCAAATCCTCTTAAGGAGTTAAGGTTGTTTGAAAAATCTTGTTTGGGTTTTATTGGTACAGATTAATTGAGGGTTAAACTTTTTTCGTTACAAGATAACATTCTAATACTTTGCATTTATTGATTTTTCATACTATGATATGAAAAGTTTACTTTGTATAACATGATTATATTTTGCTTTAGAATTCTTTAGAACTAAAGGTTTGAAAGGAAACAAAACTAATTTATGTTCATTATGTTGTTTCCACGTAGCAGCATAATGCAAGTCAGCAAGTAAAGTTGGAATGTTTATTTCGTAGATTGGAAATGACTTTGCATACCAATTTATAGGAATATAGCCCAACTTGTTTCGTATGATAGATTTTATGGTTTTGTACATGATCATCTTTTTTGGCTTAGATGTTTTGGAGCGTCTTGAAATAAAAACATCTTTAGATTTAGAAAATGCATGTTTTATAACCTAAAATGTTCTTTAAAACCATTAAGTAACGGCCATGTCTGAACCTTGAAAAAATTAATTTCATCCTGGAAAACCCCTGGAAATGACCTGGAAATTTATTTTTAGAAAAGCGTGGGAATCATGGCTAGCACAAAGCACCACGATAGTTTTCATTTGTTTGATCACCCAGCCATCCACTCCACCCTCGTAATGATCAAAGAGTCACTATCACATTGCCATTTAAGATATGATATGTTTTCCCGCTAGATATAGAGGTTGTTCAGAATCTTTAAAAATATCACTGTACTGGAAATTTGTATACATTTGCCTTCTCCCAGAGAAGCCAGGGTAGAGAGTTAAGAATAACACCCTTATTGTACATGGTTACCATACTGAAGGCAAAATAACCACTAAGTTTCATTAATTTCCATCCAGCAGATTAGGACGAGGTGTGGACTGATAGATGGACTGGCTAATGTTGGCGGGGCATCATAATAGTCCTTTTATGAAACTGACAAAGCGTCATAGTGAAAAGGTTTTGCTCTACAAAATGACGCCATGTTTGTTTGCTATAATATGCACAAAGTAATACTTTTCTTGCAAAAATCTTAACTGTTTGTCCAAATTATTCCCCATTCACTGGATCCATTTGCAAAATTTAAGGACCGACCATTTAATTTTTTAATATTATTTTTTCGGGTGAATTTTCGGGTGGATATTTTTGACAAACAATTCTGGCCCGCACAAAGCTTGAAAAAATGTTCTTGCTCTGTTTTGTAGAAAAAGGAAAACTGACTGTGTCGATTATCTCAGTTGAAAAAACGTATAATGAGTTAAAATAAAGATAGATGTCCTGGTTAGAGTCAAATACCTGGAACCCCCCCCCCCCCAATCATCCTCCCCTATGCTAAAAATTATAGGGTCGGTCTCAGTGTTTCAATGGAGCCAGAATTGCAAAATAAAAAGTAGCATGAAAACAGTTTTGACTTCAATATAATCGATTTACTCAAAACTTATTTCAAATTTACTTGATCGGCTGGTAAATCAATCGCCAAAGATCTCGCCTGCACTATCCTGAAACAAATGAGAGCAACATAAATACTCAGCTTTTACCACAGCAAATAGTGTTGAAAAAAATGGGGGTTCTGGACCAAACGTAGGCGAGCCCTTTGATCTTATTGAAAAATGATGGGAATTCCCCGGATGAGAGAGAGGTATTAATAACATCAGTTAGTGAAGGCAATATTGGATCTAAGCACTCAAGCAGCAGTGATGTCGGAATCGGATCAAGTTCACGTGACTTTGGTGCACTCTTCGTCACGATTGTACGTACTAAATCCATAGAGACAGGTTCAAATGCTGCTAACAGTTGTCGCTGAAATTCTGTGTCGCAACTGTATGGTGACGACGAGTCAAATGAAATTGTGTTGTCAAGCTTATCTCTGATGGTTTGTACTTTGTCACGGAAGAAATTTGCAAACAGGTCCGGAAGGTTGACTAGAGAGAAGGTAGTTGGAAGTGGTGTATATTTGTTCCTTTGCATTAGCTTGTTAGTAATCTCAAATAGCTCTTTGCAGCTGAAACATTCCGTGATCTTAATACTGTAGTGGGCTGATTTCGCTGCATGGACTATGTTCGTGACATTCTTCTTAGCGGCTTCATAGATTTGTTTATGAACAGTGAATCTGGTGGAAAGCCAAAGCCTCTCAGCTTTACGGCGGTCTCTTTTAGTAGTGCGAAGCTGGTCCCTAACACTGCTATACCATGGAAAACACTTTTGAATTGATACTCTGCACTTGGTTGCTGGGGCATGTTTGTCAAGCAATGAACGCAGGAAGTTATCGAGTTGTTCTGCTGTAGGAGGTAAGCTAGTTGTTAGGTTTGCTTGGATGTTATGCATTAGTTGGGTTCTGTTTATCATACGGAGGTTTCTTTTAGTAGCAAATAAAGGTGGAGGGTTAGGGACTGATACGTCAAGATGGCATATAATGCAGAGGTGATCTGATGAAAGTTCGTGGGACACCAGGGAGGACTGTAGAATATTATCATCAGGTCTATAAAGAACCCAGTCTAAAATGTGACCATATTTATGGTTGGGTCGGCTAACTGACTGTTTGAGGTTGAAAACGTGAATGAAATCTAGGAGTTTTGATGTGTGTGGGTTTCCAGGACAGTCAAAGTGAAAGTTGAAATCTCCAAGAATAATCAGGCTGCCACCTATCAAATTTCCATACTCCAGGAGATTCGGAAACTGCTCCAAAAGAGAGATTCAGTCAGCTTGTTTTTTTTTTCTACTAGGAGGAGGGCGGTAGAGGCAGAAAAAATTGTACTGACCTTTGTTCCAGTATTGTGTGGTTTGGACTGGTTAAAAACAAAAAAAAAAAAAAAAAAAAAACAAAACAAAAAAAAACAAAAAAACAACGATGTGTGGTAGAAATTGAAGGTTGTAGTGTGGTTAAGACGGTTGATCATGGAGTTCTTTGCGATGACAGCATTTCCACCTCAGCGAGAGTGGCGGGGGAACGACGACTTGATGGAGTAACCGGTGGGTGTTAGATCCGCGCATTTGGGTTCATCGCCTGAAGTTTTTAGCCATGTTTCTGTCAGGAAAAAGACGTCGATATTCTGATCGTTGATAAAATTAACTATTTCTGTGCGCTTTTCCGGTGGTCCTACTGATTGGGCATTGAATAATGCGATGCGCAGTGGTATCTCTTGGATAGTTGACACAAAGGTTGACGATTTAATAGGGATTTGAATTAGGTCATCTAATTTAACGGCCGAATTTTTAAATTTCTGTGTCGGAAAGGGCGAAAGGGAGATAACTGGAATGTATTTGGCATTCACGATACAGCCTTGCTATGGTTCAAGTACTACTTGGTCAACAGGACACAAATTGTCTCCGCAAATGGAAAACACTCCAGCCCAGTTGATCTATGCTGTGGTGTTCCACAGGGGTCTGTTCTTGGACCTGTTCTTTTCATTCTATACACTCAGCCACTCTCAAGTGTCATAGATCATCATCCAGTGTCTCACCAATTGTATGCTGATGACACCCAAATATACAAATCTAGCCACCCAACTGAAGTTGAAGCTACCATCCAAGGTGTAGAGAGGTGCATTTCCGATGTGAAATCATGGATGACATGTAACAAGCTGCAGATGAATGATGAAGCCATTCTGATTACAACACAAAGACTTTCTCATTCATATCCTTTACCTCAGACAATAAATATCAGCAACACCAACATTAAATTCACACAGTCAGTACGAAACCTAAGTGTTACTCTCGACAGTACTCTCTCATTGCACCAACAAGTCATGAACATATGCAAGGCTGCATATCTTGAGCTGAGACACATTAGCTCCATTCGCAAGTATCTTTCAGTTGATGCCACTAAAACATTTGTGTGTTCCTTAGTACTTTCAAGACTGGACTATTGTAACTCAATTCTGTCTGGTTCGTCTCAATATCTACTCCGGAAACTTCAAAAAGTTCAAAATACAGCTTCTCGGATCATCCTTAGAGTACCACGATCAGAGCACGCCTCCCCCTGCTCTGTACCCTACACTGGCTATCCATTCGATCCAGAATTAAATACAAAATTTGTTCTCTGTGCTACGTTTCCACTGACGAGCTCCAGTCCAACATACCTATCCGACCCCACCCATGTGTATACACCAGTAAGATACTTACGCTCCTCTTCTTACACTCGTATTCTCATTATTCCCACTATGAAAATGAAATCATATGGACAACGTTCTTTTGCATGCCAGGGCCCAGCAACGTGAAACGAATCGCCCACTCAACTTAGACACAAAGACACAGTGATCTCATTCAAGAGCGCTCTTAAAACTCACCTATTTCAACTGCAAGAACAGACTTAAAGACCTAATAATGTTTCCTTACCTTAAATATTCACAGTATGTTTTCTGTTTTCAAATATCGTGGTGTTTGTTTTTATTTTTGTAATCATATCATTATATATGATTTTTAAGTGTTGTCAAATGTTGTAAAGCACTTAGAGCTTCTAAAGATTATACAAAGTCCTCATTATTATTATTATTATTATTATTGGATGGTGGCTCTGGACCATCTGAACTATAGGATGAAGCATAGGAGTTCTGGACCAAATGTACGAGATGGACGTTCTGGACCATCTGGACTAGATGAGGTATGGGGGTGATTATAGGTATGAGACCGACATTGTGTTCTGGACCAGTCGCAGTGAAAAACAAGAGGGGTGCTTGTATTGTTGGTGATAGTAGAGTTAGATGATTATTGACAGTGTAAGCAATGTATACGGAAAATTCAACGTTTCCAGAGGCGTTTGAGCTAACGCTATGGCCGTGGTCATGGACACCAGCGTCACCAAGGCTTGATGCGAACGTCGAAGATGCCATGGATGATATTTTTAAACGTTTTGATGCGGATGTGGCGATGGCCGATAAGAATCTGAGTTATATTCCAAAGATGAGATTATTTTTGAAGAAGGAGGAAGATCGGGATGTGCACGAACATGACCACTGGAGGAGAAGATGTTGTGGCCATCAGAGGCCTTCGGAGCAATACAAGTAGCAATATCATATTAGGAATAAACTCAAGCGTTTTAACCCGACTGCGACATAATAAGATCAATTTTGTCATTTGATTAACCTGGTCATACATGCTCTACTTGCAGGTTGCATGAAATGCATCAAGTTCGATTACGTGTTCAGGAGTATTTTTGAGTTGATGAGATTACCAGAGCAGGCTGTGAAATGCAAGCCCGTTTCTGGTAAAAACGTGTCAGTGAAGTACCATAAGATTATTTCCGATGCGCTCAATGCGCATTTGGCACTGGAGTCGTCAATTGCGTCAGCGCCACTGTCTGGATCGACGAGTTAAATTTGTCAGGATAACCAAACCATTTGACGAGAGATATTTACCTTTCACTAAAAGAACTTTTTCGATTCTGAACATGTCCTGGCTGGTTTTCTGTAATACCTGTGAGTAAAATGAATCTTTGATGGACTCACCTGAGGTATCTTTAAGCGTGTACGTGACTGGCATCGTTTTCTTTACTGCATCCACCACAAACACCTCGGTCCAGTTGGGTGTGTATCCTTTCTCTAACGTGCTTTTTTGTCTGTTGATTCTCACGTGGTCGCCCACCTTAAATTTATATCTAAAATGTATGACGTCGGTCACTTCCCGTTTTCGGTCTTCTGGGATGCTTTCGTGGGTGTCATTTTGATACTTCTGTCTTTCGAGTGATTGTACTGTTCACGCTCTCTAGCAAAACATCTAAGTATAGGTTGGTATTATCGCTGGTAAATTTCTTTCACATGCGGTTTTCAGAGTCCACGACAGCAGCTTTCATCTAATTTTCGTACTGTTCAAGACCACGTTATTTTGAAGAAAGCCAATCCGCGACGGTTTTGTTGTAAGATTCAATGCCGTGATCAAACCGAAATGTTTTGGTTTTCGTACACTCATAGTGTTTCCTTTTTTTGTTTTTCAGTGGAAACACCCAGGCGTACTAGCTAAACACATCGATGATCGTCAGAAGATACCTGAAAAGATCATTATGAGAGCTGTAATCTCTCATATCGACGAAATCGGCTGACCAGATTTCCACCGTCACAGCAAAGACATTACGACGTGGAAAACGCTTACAAATAGGTTTTTTGCAGCTCATTAACGAATGTCCTTAGTGTCATAGGCACTCGACGCTTGTTGTGCACTCGGTGTAGTTTTACACCAATGCACAACATATGTTCAGCCCTATGATGCCACGCACGAGAACTTGGTCTACTCGTTCCCTAAAATTTCTCGGTTTGAGCTCCTTCAGATCCTTCAGCATTATCTCGTCGCATCCCACTTTGTCGTCGGGATGATCCCTGTAACAAATATCGTGCTTCAGCGCATTGGCATCCACGCTGTTATAAGGCTCCTGGCCAGGCAGAGGCTGATCGTTTTCGTCCAGCTGTTTTTTTCCAGAGGGTTCCACAGCACGATGTACTTGTGACCTGGTAATATTCATTCACCGCAGGGCCTGGGACGTTTTCCGATGAGTTTATGGATGTCAACAGCACTCCAGAGGATTTGACGTTCATCGCATCACGTACATCCTCCCACACACAGATTCCTCTCTATCCAAAAATCCTGGCAGCACGTGTCCAGATCGCATTGCCTACAAAGACACCGGTGCATTATTTGTACAGAAAAAGGTACATTAAGTCGTGGGAGACATTGTCTCAGGCATCTCATTTTCTCGCAGCTTCGTTACCCGACCCGTCACAATCAGCGATTTCTTAGCGCCACACCCCCCACAGAACGATTTAATCATGAGGCGACCATTTTTGGTCATCACTTCTACTGAATTTTTGATCCCGGTTCTTGCTCTACATTTGAGACACCACGTGTTCATAATTGCGCTACACATAATACATCCCTTAAGAAAACAGGTTATTTTCTCAGCGATAATACCACTTTAGAAGCTGTAAAACAACTTCTACGGGAGACGTTCTATGGCATCATTGCTGAATGTAACGGATGCAGTATCAGCTACATGTGCTGTCGTCCACGTCTTGAATCTGTAATGAATTATATGCTGCACCGCGTCGCAGGTAACCCTGTTGCCCGAAAACATTGTTTCCCATGGCGTTTTCATGTACCGGATGACCTCGTCGGGAGGAGGTAAACCAAAAAAAAATCGAAACAATCGAAGTCGCGCTGCCGTGGACTTGTTCACCTCGGTGACCCAGTGAGTTCCATCGTAATAATTCTGCAGGTTAATCATACAACTCCCATCGGGACTCATCTGATCTAGTATCTGATCCTTAGAAAAAACACCTCTGAATGTTTTGACATTCGGTGTTAACTCTCTCTCGATGTCAAAGTTAGACAACGGAGTTGTGTGCAGGAGCGTTTTGGGCGTCTCTGGGACGCTCGATGCCAGAGCTGTCCACAATGGTAACGAGGCCGAGGCGTTTTTTTTCGCGATTGTGAGATACCTTTGCAGGCAAGTCTCTTGCGGACAATACCTTTCCGGGAAATTCCTTTCCCGCGTGTTGATCCAGGAAGCTGAAGTCATCTTCAAATGCCCAACAGAGAGGTAAGTAACGATCCAGCAATACCGGCCAACAGGGGTGCGATGAATCCTCTTTGTTTAGCTAACTGAGACGCAGACAATTTCAGCACGAGTCCTTTTCTGGCCGCGGAATGTTTAGCAATCGAGGAAGCCTGTCGATGAGTCAGCATGAGTTGATCCGGTCCTGATAATGCAGCCTAGCTTAGCTTGATCGATACTGTTTTTTATTTCGAACTGCCGCAGCCACATTTTTCTTTTACTATGACTACAGTGTTAATCCTACTGGCGTGTAAAACATGGTTTTTTATATTACGACAAATGCTATTATTTTGCTTTCTTACGTTTTCTGTTACGATAACCGCCTGAAGAGGTTACAAAAGAGCGTTTTTGGCGTGAGGCCCCACAGCGAAAAATACCGTTTAAGGCAACTCCGTCGCCCGCTACTGCTCCTGACGCCGCGGCGAGACCCAGTGGAAGTAACAAACTGCTCAACAATTTTTGAGCAAATGTTTTGACGAAAGGAACTATAGAATAGAACCACCCTATCGCGGGAGACCTTGCCTTCCATGGTCACGTTGTTTGTGACCCATAGGATCACTGCGGCCATGTTTTTGTTTCCGACCATGCTGGTTTCGACGTTTTTGTTTTTCTAAGGACGACCACTTTTTTCAGTTGAGGACGTCCAGCGTCAAGAATTGGCCTGACGTCATCAGAGTGTAACGCGTATTCACCACCAGGATTGCCTATGGCCCACCGGATCTCGTATTGGGAGAGAATCTTTGGGACGTTTTGAGTGCTTGGAGAAGTCGAAATGGAAAATGGGATACAGCCCTGTGAAATCCTCCAGATATATCTTGTGTCCATGTCCACGCCCTGGTATTTCTGTATGGCCTCCATGATCATCATGTACTCGCGGGTGTAATTTCTCGTGCTGACATCAAAATTACACCCGAGGTCTCTTTCTGGATACTGCCTTGATTTGATGCGCACGCGAAGTCGAGATAAATTAAGATGATGTAACACATGCTTGTTTCCGTCCTGGTTTGAACGTCGTGTTGCTAATTGAAACGCCACGAACATGTGCCTGGGAAGGTCACTGCCTGGATCGATGGCTACTCTCTACGACCTGGTCAGCTGCATGCAATTTCGGGTTTGCTCAAAGTAGAGTTTCTTGGCAAACCTAGCCAGCGTGGTTTCTAACTCGAGCTCGTGGTACGTCGATGAGTGATTTTTGGCATCCACAGCGCAAGCCACGTCATGGTGAACAAGCCATCCGTGGGAGCTCCAGCCCCACCTGCCTTGTGCATGTTAGCGTTGTTACCCAATGTGGCTTGTGGAATGATCTCAGCAGAAGTTATAAACTCGTAACTTACTTCCGCGCCAGTGTCATTATCGCTGTACTACAACATGCTGCTGTAGCTCTGTCCATGTTTTCGTCGCTTAACATGATCAGATTGAGCATGGTGATGACCTGTGGTAAGTAGCCGTTGATCTCTTCCACGGTCTGATTGTACAGCTGATACTCTGCCAACTTGAACAGTGACCATCCGTTGTCTTGCAGAGTGATCTGAGTATTGACGGCATAATCTGCACCAGTGGAAATCTGGATTCTCCCACGGACGTCTTGTGTGGAAGCAAGTACAAATCCTCGTCATGCGTCTCAATTTTTCGATGGGTGCTCGCAATGAGGATGGTAATGTTCATGTCCTGGTATTCGATGTACTCGTACTCAATCGTAGAGTTCTCGATGGGCGTGTCATCGTTCAGCCTCAAGTTATCGGGTGTGAATGTCAAATACATTATTTTTATACTATGTGCTGAGATAATAATTATCGCACGGTGATAAAAGATCATACCGGTGATAAAATCACACTGTGATAAAAAAATTCAAGACATGTAAGACACTTTTCACCAAAATCTTTTTAGACCGTTTCCAAGCATGACGCGACCCGCTCTTGGCACGTATACGTTGGAGGTTTTCCTATCGAGGACAGACAAAATCTGTTCCGACCGAGCCCACAGTGACAGCTTTCTCGCGGTTTTTTCCGAGGGCGTGCTTAGCCTGTGGCGATGACGTCTCCATGGCAGGCAGCGCGGCTTTGAGCGTGTGCGACAGCGTCGCCATTGTCGCCGGCGATGGTTTGCCCGTCATGGTACTGGCAATTCTTTGTCCAACGGCTGCTTTAGCGGCAGAGATGGCTCCGGTCGCTACAGCTTCGGCGGCTTTTAAGGCAATCGGAGCGGCTTTTGCGACTATTCCGATCGAATCGAGGAAAACAGCTTGGATAAAATCCACCCACGATTTTACGTCCTGCTATGCGTGGTCATTTTTATGTTTTATATTGTAATCCATCACTGTTTTAGGTAACTCCGTTGCCTATCCGCGTCTTACGCTGCTATACAGCTTTACACCGTGGGCAGCTATGCTGCAAAAGACGCCTTATGGATGCTTGAACCTTTTACCACACGTGCAGGTAATACATGATTATTTCATTGCAGTTATCTTTGGCGTTTCCGGACTGATCAATGAGCCACATTGTAATTTACAATATCGCGTACGTATTCACAACGGGGTAATAAATTAAAGGATTAGGTCGAAGCTGCATCAATGATCCCGGAGGTAGGTTCTCGTACAATGCATGTTGGTCTAATTCCAGAAGTAGACTGTATCTCACGGTCGAACTTACCGAGTGCGAATCAAATAACAGCGTGGTATCATCGAGAGGCATATTATTATTATTGTAGTGTGTTGGCATAATAAAACTTTACCACCATTTGACAGTGCCAGTAAGTCGGTTTAGAAATGAAAAGCATTTCCGCTGTTATACAATCAGATCATCGTACATAATTTGGTACTGGTCTCGCGTGAGCAGAGCACTGTCCAGAAGATGATCTAAATTCTCGACCATCTCGTTATCTATTTCTGTAGCAACATTACCTGCTTGCTAAGAAACTCTCAGTAATTTTTTAATCGTGTAACGATCTCGGATGGAGTTTTATAGTAACTGATTCAATCGCTACTACCAGTCATCTTTTCCTCCTCCTTTTTCGCAAATCACGATTTTAATCTACCTAGTCTGCCAATCTGCTGACCTGTTGGAGTGACCGCTAGAAATTGATCAGATCTTTTACTTTTCTTCCATGATATCGCGAAGTTTGCTGTTTAGTTTTATTTTAATTTGCTGAGCCTGTCGTTCATATGCTCTTTTCTCTCGCCATCGAGTTAACATAGGACGCGCCGCCAAAGTGTTAAAGTAATCATCTTGAAGATTCGATGGACGTGCTAAAAGTGTTCAATAGCTAGCACTTTTTATTTGATCAGCGAAGTCTTCTAACCACTGCAGGGGTGAAATATAGGGTAAATAATGAATCTATGCAGTCAGCCTCTTTTCCACTGCATCACACATATCCTGCTCCTTCAAGCGACGGCTTGTTTCTTTTTTCCTTTTTCTGCATCTTTTCTAGCATGGTTTGAGTCTTTGCTGCCTCTTTTCCCAGATATTTCAACGTGTCCAGAATTGATCTTCTTGCATCTCTTCTAAACTGGCTTTTGTTTCTTCCTCCTCTTTCCTCGGCTCTGTAACTTTTTCTTTTTAGCTTTAGTTTTTTTTAGATGCAATGCTGCTATGCTTCAGCGAGTGCAGAATCTTCTCTTTCCACTAATTGAAAATCAATATTTGCTAACACTGCTGAGCCGCCTTTAACGTATCCAAAAGCTGGTCCTCTTTCACATCATGTGCTATTTTCGTTTCATCCATTTTGGTTGACAATGGTTGAAACAGTTCATGTGCTACATCGCTCTGACGCCTGCTGACCCACTTCATCCTAGATGATCTTTTCACGTAACGGTGCTCGTTGCTTAACAAATTTTCTGAGCACATCCTCGCACTGGCGTTTACTAGTGATTTTCTCAAACGACGTGTTGTTATACCGACGGGTGCACACAAGATTAGTGAAAGCCCCTTCTGTATTTTTTTTTGCATAGTTTCTGCATCGCGATGAAACGTCATGCAATCGTGCTTGGATCCGGACGTCGTAACATTCTTTGTATTCTTTCGCGGTGATTCCTCTGCAGTGGTCTTTAGCGATCACGTCGATGCCCCGGTTGTCCAGCCCGGAAAACAGGGCGAAACATCCCGTGTTGCGTCGGATGTAATGGGCACGTCGTAATATGATTGTGTCAAGTAAATGCTGTTGCAGTGCTTGTTTTGCGACAACGACAAAGACTCTCAGATCGTCGTCCTGTTATCATAGTCGATCTTAATGTCGTCAAACACGATGATGTTGTGCGTGTCCGAATCCAGTTCCTCAACCGGCTGAATCTCGTCCGGTTCGACGATAGCACAAACGCCTCCTTTCTCGCCAGAGTTGCCACTGCCTGGCACATGTTTTTACAGAGATCCGTTAAACTCGGACAACGTTCTGTATTAGTCCTGATGCAGATTCAGAGTTTAAATGATCACGCGATCGTAACTGAGCATGTTGTCCAGAAGCATATTCAACAGCGAATTGGTTTTTGAGCGGCCCGTAGAACCCACGATCACGTAATGGCAATCTTTCGGTAAGAACTGGTGCTGGTGTTTTTTCATTTTCGTTTTGGTGTCGACATTAATGATGTTCATTTTCTTATATTAATCATGTCCTACACTTTGTTTGGAATGCTTATCGGGTCCAGCAACTCCGATGCTGCCTCCCAGGAGGAGCTGGGTAAAAGAAGTCAATCACACCGAAGATTCCATGCAGGGGGATCTCAACATGAGCGGACACAGCATCACGAATCTCGAAAATGTGAGTTATGCTTCGCCGGATGCCAACGATGCACGGTGGTGGCACGTGTCTCAACTGGCACAAACTAACTTATCTCTCACCGGAGGTACCATGACAGTAAATCTCAACATGGGCGGCAGGATTTTATACGGACTTCTAGCTTCCGTCGCTGGACAGGCTTTATGTGTCTTCTCAGGCAATGTCAGCGGCGGATCTCGAGGTGTCTCTCACTCTCACAAAATTTGGTTTGTACAGAACGAGGTCGATGGATGGTCAAAAATTATACTGACTTCCGACGACGTAGCCCATCGCGGACAACACCCAGGCGATCTCGCAATCGCAGATTAACTCGTTTGGTACGCAAAATTATCGTACACCGGAGGAACCCTCGTCGGAACTCTCACTGCGGTTGCGGGAGTTATACTGATGCTGACGGATTATCCTCGCACGTCTAACAACGAGTTAGCTACGAAAATATACGTAGACAAGCGTCTCGTCAGAAACAACACCTGACACATTCCCAAAGCTCAAGGGCAATATCGAAAACGGATGTGGCGTGGTCATTTCGGTGTCGTCGAAATTGTCATCTTCTTTCAGGGCTTACTTTGTCTTTGCCCATCACATCGCACCCACCTCTACTGGAAAGGAATGGGTGACGACTGGAGTCACGCCCAGTTTCAGGCAAGCGGATGACGCACTTCTGGATCAGAACGCATTTTCACGTGGAGATTAGACATCATCAAGCCCGACATCACGGAGGACTTGCTTTACGAGGTTACTGTAATCACCTGGGCAGCCACACTCGAATTTTACATAGCTGCTGACAGCATTTACACCACGTACTCTACGTTTAACTTTACGGCTCTCACGAAAAACCTCATAATCTTTGGCTCAGTTATTTCTACATTTTTACCTTGGACGACTTAATTTAACCCTCAGACGAAGAAAAATTTTACCTTGAAGCGCTTAATATAGATTTTGTTTCACCATGACTGAAATCATTCGAATCACCATCGAACTTTACCAGTTGTTGCTCTACGATACCTACCGTCTGGACGCCTCGTACGCCGGAAACCACCTGCACGTACTCAAGCAGATCACAGGACATTATGCGGTGATTAATCGAGTGCGTAATCTGTGTAAATTCTCGCTCGGAGATGGCTGTAAAAATGGAAACACGATGAGGCCAAACGGTCTCACCTTTCCGTGGGAAGCATGAAATAGCAGCAGCCGAGAGACGCAATCGACATGTATTTGTCCGCGTTTAAATCTTGCAACGATAGGGAATCGATGCGGTTAGCTAAAGACACCGAAGGGCTCATTCACATCATCATCCAGGAACTGCATCCTGGAGTCGTCGATGCCATAGTGGAAACCGGATACATCAAACGGTATACGTTTGCAAGAAAGGAAGACGACGACGCCCACAAAAAAGATCACCACTGCATGGATAAAGTCGTAACGTAAAAACTATTTCAAGAAAGCAGAAAACTGCGCGATGTCTTGGAAAAAGAAATTTTGTTTCGGTTGCCGGGTTAGAGTGCTAAGACGTGACTACCATCGTGGAGGTGACGAGCGATCCGGTAACCCTCCAGACGAGAATGTAGTGGTTCCTGAACCACCGCAGTAGTTCTAGAACCCAATAAGGCTACAGAAGCGTTGTTTTATGTGATCATGTGCGGCGAATATGGAAAAATTGGTCCAAATCTGGCTGTGACGGCTTATATATACCCTTGAGAATTTTCAACTGGAGGAGACTAAAAATAAGTTGGAGAATGTTGTTGAAGAGGGTGATGTCCTTCCCAGAGGAAATTTTTTTAATCATCCAGTGGCAACATGGGAGCTGCTGAAGAAAATTAATGATCTAGAAACTACTTCCGCAAGTACATAATAGACCATTATGGTGTCTTCTGGTCTACTTGATTTTATTACTCCAGAAGTAATAGCTTACAAAGAAGTGAACAGAAACGTGGACAAGATAGATACTGCTTTTTATTACCTTTGCAAATATCACTGCAATGTTAAATACAATCTCAGATTTCTTTGCGGTAAATGTGGATAGATCTTACACGTATTTCCAGCATGTTAATCTGCAAGAAACTCCTGACATGCTAGAGGATCTTGTCAAATTAAACCAGATAACCAGATGGAACCGATTTGTCTGGATCACCTGAAAGCGTTCACGAGCAGAACTATTAAAGTAAATAAAACTCATATGAAATTTCTAACAGAACATCTTCCACAGCCTGAGCATCTGCTATAGAGTTTAGTCGATTCAGGAGCATAAATTGCAACCAGTGATCGATTTTAATCACATCGACGAAAATTTACCACCTGTACAAATGCGCATATCGATATTATCGACATTAGCCGCATTGGTTCCGCTCGCCATGACAGCGGCCGGGATCGTGTCCATGGGCTCTCCGGCCAATCCATTCATGCTGATTTTATCCGGAGCCGGATTAGCTTTGCAAACGGTGGCCAAGCGGACGGAACCCACGCTGAAAGCCAAAATAGATAATACCAAGCTAGCTTTTCTGGCATATCAAAAAGTTCTCAGCAAAATCGATCGTACCTGCGTGGTGCTAAATTTGACAAGAACCTGCTGATTCACGAGCTGCGAACGGCAGATGACATCCTGATCGATCTGCCGCTAATGTCGTTGAGTCGCTTCGAAAAGTTCTACGACAGAAAATATGGAAAAAGAGAAATCGACGTTCAAGTTTACGCTCGTTTAAGCCTGCTTCATAAATTTAATTTTCTCGTGAATGCCCGACACAGCCTGGTCTCTCACGTCGACACAATATTCCTGACGAAGTACGTCATGTTTCTATATCCTCATCAGCTTCAACGGCACAAACGCGATGGTTTTTTTTTCAGAATTGATTATTGTCGATCTCATGATAGCTGAACAATTTTTGGGGGATTCGTGTCACTTCTGTGTCTAGGCCCTGCTACAGTAATTTGAGAAGCTCTGACTCATCAATCACCGTAGTCCTCGCGGAGGTCATGATCGCCAAAAAATAGCACGATACCCATGGTAAGTGCGCCTGCGTGTAACGGCAAAAGTCGCGATATGGAATGTTTTGTCGTAGCGAGGCGAGAAAATCAGTTGGCTGTAAGAGTCTTTACGAAACACTGCATTAATCAGAATTTTGGACGCGATGAAAGACACGGCCAGGCCCGATAACACCTGAGGATAATGATACTCGGGTATCACTACCGCGTGTCTAACAAACGGACACTTAAACTTGAGCAGTAAAATTTGGTGATCCGTCAAGATGTAACCATCAGAGGAATAACGGAAACCTGGGATTGCATCGTCGATGCAGATGTCGTTACCCACGATTTTACCTCCCAACAACTTTTCCGTGTAGAGTCGTAACGCAGACTCGAACATCTTTCCCCACAGGCACGGTAATGTAGTCGATACGATCTTACCCCCGAGCGAAACGAATTATTTAGTCGCGATCGAATCGATGTCGCCAAAAGGGCAGCATCCTATGAACGTAGCCAGCTAGGATCCGCCGAGGTTTGTCTCCATCAGCTGATACCACTCCGAGAACATTTGCCTGATCCGGTAACGAGCAATAAATTCATCGAGTTTCTTGTACAAATCCTCATCCATTAGACTTATTTTAAGAGTCATTCTCTAATATAAAAAGACGTCTGCCTACGACGACTAGGTATTTATTACCGACATCATCTTGTACAACCACAACATCGCGACCATGGTCAGAAACAATGTCCCTGTGACCTTGGAACTCACCGAGACTAGAGCCATAGGAGTAGCTAGCAAGCAAAGTTAGCTCACGCGAAAACAACGGCGAGAGCTGTCGGAAAATGATGCCATCAGGGTCATCTACGACGAAGACCACATTCGGAAGCACTGCGTAAGGGGCATGGGAACGGAATACTTTTTTTTAAAAAAAAAACTCTTAAAATTATCGAGGTCTTAAAATCGAGAGAGACATGGCCGACAACACCCGGAAAGTCACTTATGCCATCGTCGAAATTCTTAAACATCTCGAGGATGCCATCGTGATCACGTATCATCTCAACATCGACATCACTGTGCCGCTCATGCTCACCAAAGTGGTCGGCATAGGAATAGATCCTGCGCTGTACAAGGTTCAACAGAAAAACAAAGACTCTACGACAATTGCACGCTAAACATCGTCTACGTCAGGGATCTTCTCGTGAAACTGCTGAATGCATAGAGAAGAACTCATCAAACTCATACACGGTGCATCATTATTATTGTAGGAATCTCAACTGGGTTTTGTCTGTACGATCTCTTTATTACAAGTGCACTGTACACGTCAATTTTGTTTGCATTAAATGTCGTTCAGCTTCATCCGGAAACAGCTGCTGCTGTTGTTTCCTGATCGCTGCATCTTTAATCTGTGCCATGTAGTCGTCGATGATCGGCGTGGTTTTCTTGATCTTGAAGCGTTTTCTTTCTTTCTTTCTTGTAATAATGTTTGGTCGCCTTGATGTTTCGGCTGCTGCAGTTACGACGCACTAGTAAGCGTCCACGAGCGCGTAACCCGCGACCGAGGCATGGCTGAAGTCCTGAGCTTTCATTTTTGATAGCTTTGAGCTGGGCACAGCATTCGCCTTTACAGGTTCTGCTGCGTTTCTCCATCCGGCTCTGAAGCAACCATTGACATCGTTCTTTCCTCGTGGTGGCATTTTCTTTATGCTATATTATTATTAAGTTAAAAAATATATCTCTAATTCGAAAAATGCAATTAAAGAAATTGAAAATGACAAGCAATTAAAGATATATTTTAAAAGTATATGTAATATAAGATAAACAAATTATCCGAACCATTGCTACAATGATGGAGAGAGGGAGATGAGGAGTGAATGTTATACTCAACCCTGGACAAAATTTTATTTTTCGAAATGAACTGATCCGTCGTCTGAGAGAGATTTACTTCTGGATCATCCAGCGACAAGCACGTTACCCAAGGCGCTCAGCATTAAGAGGTTAGTGTTAAAACTGATCGGCCTGGTGTCAGGATAATGTGACTGGGTGGGACATGATGCTACATGTCTGCGGAATGATGTTCCCGTGCTAGACGTCACAATGAACTGCCACACTGCAGATATCGTAGAGATTTGACTGAAATATTGTGAAAGAAACACACACACACACACACACACACACACACACACACACACACATGCGCGCGCGCGTATCATCTCCTGTTTAACATTGTTTCATAGGATTATTCATTCAAATAGCCCAAACGGACTATGAGAATACACTTTTGTTTAATATACTGATTTGAATGGATGATAATATAATAAACGACAAGATTTTGTCATCTATTGTATACAATATACAAAGAAAATATTGCAAGAAACAACATTACACATTCATTCAGACCGATGCCAATGACATACTCAGGTTATGTCACAAATTTTCTTCATTGGTAGAACGAGATATTACCATTATTAAAGGTAATAATATGAAGATAAAATCAGAATTTATGTAATTCCAATCAAACTATTGACAAGATATGTGAATATACGGCGGTTTTGAAATGAATGAAGTTTTTTCTTTAAATGTAAGTGTCCAAATTATTCAAAATTCCACTATTCTGGGTATGCATAAATTCTATAAAAATTAAACATGTTTGATCTATTCCTGAAATATTTTTCTACATATTTGGCTGTTAGATCTTTCTACAATAAATACTCAAGAACAAAATGATATTTATCTTCACAAAGTGTGTCATTAATTGGTTTATACGGTCTGGTTCATCTACCTGCTTGAACTTCCAGTCTGTGAGAGGATACTCTAAATCTAGTAATTGCATTTCTATATTTGAAAGAATAGATTATGTCAGTGCAAAGGTTTTATATGAAATTAGCGATATTTACATAAAATAATGCTCGGCCACTATTCTTAAGATGATCCATCCAACTTTGGATAAAATTGTCCGATAGCCTTAATTTATATAACTGTAAACATATGCTATATTACCGACCCCCTAATTAACCCAATCATAATCTTGTCAATATAAACTGAACTCCATATATATTATATTTGTCCTCCTTTGTGTTTAATATCTTAAACCAATACTTCACAATGTAATAAAATCAATTAACTTTCATTGTCGTACACTATAACTCCCCGTATATAAAATCATTTAGTGTTGTCTTCTTCACTTCTAATATCTTTCCATAAAAAAATGCATGTGCACTCTTTCAATGTATTTAGCAGGACTAAATCCCCAGACTTGGCAACAATAACTTAAGATAGGGTTTATCAGTCTATCAAAAGATTTATAACATGACTTATTTTGAAGGATGAACATTTATAAAGACATTTTAAAATTAAAATATCGCTTTTTCACTAGACCTGAAAATGTGTTGTGTTTCGGTAAAGAAACCACCAGACGTCCTAACATGTCCAAGATATGCAAACTTCTGGCTTTTCATTACAGTAAGTGAATTACATATTTCTAGGCAAAGCACCATCTTTTCTAGATATCATAACCTTTGCTTTAAAAGGTGTTAACCAAAAGTTTCCACTTTGTACAATAATCTATCAAGTAATTTAGTTCGGCCTGACGGTCTTCCGGCGAATCCGAAAAGATGTCGTCTGCGTATAAATGAATAAAAGGGTGTAACATGCCAGTTACTGTGACTTCAATACCATGCACGGGAAACTATTCCTCTAAATCATTTACCAATATTGAAAAAAGAAATGGTGATAAACATTCGCCTTGCCGGACATCAAGAATACAAGAAAATTTATCACGTAACATATTATTATATTTAACGTTACATATCAAGGCTATTTGCGTTTTGTTCGAAAAATTGACTGGCAGCACCTTCAGCTTTAAACCATTTTGTCCTTACATTTTCCCTGTGTTTTAATTAGACAAAAACCTACAAATCCTGCCGATAATTTAAACATGTACATCACAACCATACGTAAATGGACAACATTGACAAACTGAAGGTTTGTGCTGAAAAGCAAGTCTTTCCACTAGAAAGATTGTAGCCTGAAACCAGATGGTATTCATTTTCATAGTACAGATGATGAAAATGTAGGGAACTTTTAGAAGCAAGATATAGAATATATAGGCCATATGTTGCAGGATTTGTAAACTTAATGACACCGTGGAGGCTTGGTTTTTTTTTTTAAATGGCACTCTAATAAACACAAAATGGAGGCAAACCGTTTTTGTTATATTCATGGTCATCATAAGTTGGGGTGTTTCATTTAGTTGATAATTGGACAAAGTTCATAACATGACAGTTGAATAAAATGTTTTCAAGAAAGGCCAGTTACGAACAAAATCAGAAGACTAGACCTTTTTCACACCTTTTGCAGAACATTATGTGTATAATAAAAAATTGATTCTCTAGCAAAATTTACTCCAAATGAATTTCCTTGATTTACAGGTAGAATTAATGAAACCTTTAGAATGTCCAAAAGTACCAACTGCATAACTTACCTACATCAAGTAAGTGTCGGAGCTTGATGCCAGTCTATAGCATTATAGTCACTAATGTAGATGTGTACTGATTGCATGATCACTTAAAGGAAAAAATGAGTTTTTTTTCCAGTATAGGGTCACAAATTATGATCATAAACAGAAAAAGTGCGTTGCTTTCCCTTTTCTTAGATTTAAAAATGAATATACAAAATATAACCGAATATGCTGTCACACTCTGAATGTTTATGAACTGTCCTATAGCAAATATGCTACACTATAATCTCTACATCAGCGAGTTCTTTGTTCCTGTACTGTGTCCTTTTGGTATACATATCAGGGGCAGGGAATATCTCTGCCAACTTTTGTGAGGGTCATACTTTTAAATGTACTTATTCAAAAATGATGCAATCAATTTTAAAAAGTTTTTCGATATGCAATATTAAAATAATAAATAAGTTTAACTATATTTAACTCTTTACATTGCCGTCCATCGATTTGATTATATCTAGAACATTTCTCCTTAAACCAGGCTTTATTAATTTATACCATACTTTATCCATTACTATGTAATCATATGCTTTGGTGAAATCAATAAACGCACAAAATATTTTTCTTTACCTTGATAAATGGTATCTGAGATAAGCCCTTGTAAAATACAAATATTGTCAACAGTACTCATGTCTTCTAAATCCTGTTAGTGCTTCAATGAAGACATGCTTGTTTTCTGCTCAGTCAGTCGGTTATTAAGTACACGTGAATCTTTTACCTATACTACTCAAAAGCGTGATACCCCTATAATAACTCATCTTCATCAGTATCATCATCATCATCATCATCATCATCATCATCATCATCATCGTTCCCACTATAACGTAGGGCATTCACAGCAGCTCTCCATTTGTCACAGTCTTGGGCTATCTGTTTTGCTTCCCTCCAGGACATGCTGATGGTCTTATGTTCAGTGTCCAGGATATTTTGTGATGGACCTCTTATGCGTTTGCCACGAGGTTTCCAAATCCAGGACATAGCGAGCGATGTTGGGCTGTTCTCTCCGCTGGGTATGTCCCACACATTTCCAACTGCGTTTCTTAATGTTGTCTGATATGCGTGCATCTGATGCGCGGGATCTGCCTGAGCAAGTACTGACGAAGATTTGTAGCTAATGTTCCAAGTTCTTTGTGTGTCTCCGGTTCTCTGCCCCAGAGAGAAGCACTGATTTTGACGTACGAGTTTAAAAGTCTAAGCTTTGCTTTCAGGTTGATGTAATAATTTCTCCATTCTGGAATGAGAATGGTAAAGGTATGTTGTGCCTTGGCAATCCTGGCTTTAACGTCCTCATCTGTTCTTCCTGACTTATTCACAATGCTGCCGATGTATGTGAACTCATCAACAATCTCAATGGCTTGTCCATCTAAGAGTATAGGTACATCCTGGGTTTGTAATGACACGCAAGAATTTTGTCTTGTTGGCATTAATCTCCAGGCCGGTAGTTCGGGCTTTGGTATGCACTCTCCCTGTCTTTAATTGCATGTGCTGGAGAGAGAGAGAGAGAGAGAGAGAGAGAGAGAGAGAGAGAGAGAGAGAGAGAGAGAGAGAGAGAGAGAGAGAGGGTGGGGTGGGGTGTGCACGTGTGTATGTGACAAGAGTTAAATATCGTCTGCAAAGTCCAGATCTTCAATTTTTTGGGTCCAGGTTGCTGTATTCCTCATGGTTGGTCCATTGCCATCTTCATCACCAAGTCTATCACTAGTGAGAAGATCATTGGTGAAAGTAAGCATCCGTACCTAACACCACTGTCAACAGAGAAAGAAGACTAGTCTGCATTGTGTATGACATGACAGGTCGTGTCTTTGAAGAGGAACTGGATAATCCTGCCTATCTTTTATGGGCTGCCGTAGTACTTCAGTATTTTTCAGTCGGTGCTTCTATCCACCATATCAAATGCTTTCATGGAACTGTTCTACAATAATACGCATTATTGCTATCTGGTCTGTACATGACCTCCAGGTCTAGAATCCTGCTCGTTCTTCTCTGAGCCTGGAATCTACTGCAGACCTGGTCCTCTCCAAAATCAGCCTTGTGAGAAGATTGCTCCATATGGATTGGAGCTAAATATCTCTCCAATTGGGGCAGTCATCAAGGTCTGCTTTCTTGTGAAGCTTGACAATGTAGCTCTTCTTCAACTCTTGCGACACAACTTCGTTGTCCATATTTCCTTTAGAAGGTCAACCAAGGCGTCTGCTTTTGCATCTACGTTTAGGGTTTCTGGTGGGATATTTTTTGTCAGTGGTTTTACCATTCTTGATTTTTCTGATTGCCTATATGACTTCCTTCTCGGTAATAGGCACTATGTTCGTGTCCGAATTTTCTTAGTATTATATGACTGGTGATTGTAGTTTTGTATTTGTGCCCCTTAGAAAACTGCTGGAATGTTTCTTCGGCCTGTCGATCTGTTCTGCAGGTTTGCTAAGGATATGACATTAAACTCTCCTTAAACACATATTTCATTAAATTGTACAACATTCATCTGGTATAAAAAAAGTGATCGTTAGAATTCGTTACAGTTTTGAAGTATTTTTCAAAAGTATCCAATGCAATATTAGAGGAGTTAGGATTGATCACATCTTTTAAAATTTTCCAATAAAACTTTGCGTTATTAAATTTTACTTTTTCAAATTCAAATGTTTTCAGTTCATTGTAGT
>JAECUM010033223.1:0-20477 GCA_016617855.1 Megalonaias nervosa
CAAAGTGAAAATTTCAAACAATTTACTGTATTATGATTTAAATATTAAATACTTCTAAAGATCTATTACAAGTCCAAAAAGTATATAGCATTCCAAATGAATTCCAGAGGTGTTCCAAATGAATTCCAATTTTAAATGTCCTGATGTGCCAGTAGCATGGAATAGTATTGATATGGTAACAGTCTTGAAATATCACAATGATATAATCCAAAATGTCCTGAAATGAGTTCACAATAATTCCAAAATATCGATTTAGTCCGAAAACTGTTAATGAGCACTTTGTAATTCCAATGGACAATTTAAATTAATAACTCATCTCAAATATTAACGGAAACACAAATAAACTCGAGTCTCTAAAGATTAAGATTTGAATAAAGAATTTCTGTTTACTTCTCCCTTATATAAAACTTAAGTCGCAATATGAGGCTCAGGCTCATCCTGCTGACATTACATATAATGCACATTTCTATCAAACTGGTAGCTTAATTTGTTTCTTGAAATTTTTAAAGTCAGAATCAAGGATGTATCTAAAACTCAGATCTAGAAAACTTTTACCCTACATGACATTACGCATGTAGACCCAAACTCATACTCTCAGTTATGGACAAAGGTCAATCACAAAATACAAATTAAATCTACATAACATTTTATCACTGTATGTTATGTAGACTATAAACAATGACAAACGATGACGGTGGCAACAGCGATGATGATAATGATATAGACGCCTCAGCCACCGCCGTTACCGATGATTATCAGCATTTTCAATTTTACCGTTACTACAGAAGGCATTGCTTTCATCATGCATTTCATTTCCATGTGGTAGATATAAGGTCTGGCTATTCATTGACATGTCGTTGTATTTACATGTGCCTTTTGCATATCTTCCGTACAAGCCATAAAGATGCCTTGCAAATCTGCTTATAAAAAGAGTGTAAATTTGCAAATGTGCAAATATATACACCATGCAGAGATTCCAAGACTGAACTATCCAGTTGTAAATTGTTCACTCGTGAATTATATGCACACATCTGAGGACTGCTGCGGCCCAGAGAAACGTTGAGCCGTCTCTTGTGAACCTGATACAGACAATAACGGTCGTTGATAACACTGAACCAGACTGTCCTTAAAACCTCTCATGCTACTGTTTGGTATTAAAAGAGAGTATTAGGTAC
Organism: Megalonaias nervosa; assembly: GCA_016617855.1. NCBI lineage: Eukaryota > Metazoa > Mollusca > Bivalvia > Unionida > Unionidae > Megalonaias > Megalonaias nervosa. The sequence goes on from JAECUM010033223.1 coordinate 1,176, forward strand.
ATAATTCTTAAAAAAACAGTCAGTACCAAATCCAAACTTTTCATGAACAACATCAATTTTGTTTGTGATATGTTATGTACACTTTAACAAAAAATGTCTCATCGCCTTTTTACCAAAATGTATCTCTGGGTTTTCTTTTGCCATTTACAGACACTTGCCATTCTTGCAGATGTGAATAAAATGTCGTATCAACAACATTTAAGAAAAGAAAAACAAACTGACAGTCAGTCTGGACACGATTTGTTGGGAGAAAAGTGTGTACCCCCTAAGTTTTATCGAAAAGTTCACCCATATTCCAGTCTTAAAATAGATCTGGAGTGCAAAGTTGCTTCATATTGTCTGAAAACCCTTATTAACTTCATTTTATTTTGTTACAAATAAGGTGGCATCTTTTTCATTACCGGATATCGCTTACTGACTCGATGTGCATGTAATCTTTTAATAAAACAACCTTACAATATTCGAAAGATACCGAACGTAAACGATCGGCATTGAATCAGGTTCCTCAATTTACGTTCCTAAAATACAGTAATGTGATTCATTATTTCCAATGTGTGTACAAACTGTATTCTCGTTGTTAATAAAAGGTTGAGTAAATGAGTTTTCCTGTTGTCAGTATATCCATGATCATTCATAAAGAATGTCAAAGTAAAAATATCATCCAGATTACAACCGTAAATATGCTACCACCATCTAGTGTCTTGAATATGTGAGATTAATAAAATACTCAATTGACATCCAACCATCCATCAAGGTATGGATACAAATTACCAGAAATTGAAAATCATGTTTTCTCAATGTTTATTAGTGCATGCCTATTTAACCAATGACGTGAGTTGTAAGTATACTGGAAACATGCGTTCCGCAGATTATGTTTCGCCTCTAAGAAAATCAAATGTGGCGTATATTTCTTGATAGGAAGGAATTCTTTGCATACAGCCCTGTAATTGTCAAGGTTTATTGTGTGAACTTGATCCAAATGCATTTCGTTTTTCCTCAGCAAACGGGTAGATTGAAATGATGGTTGGTGTTTTGGGGCAGGTTTGAAATTTGTTTTCTTTGTTGATGCTAGGATAAGTCTTACCGACATGTCTGGAAGTTTACCTTCTAATTAAGTCTTATACATAATGTCACTAAATGTATTGTTTGTTAAGACTCGCATATTGGTTTTATTTCACAGACAAAAAGAACACTTAAAGTCAATTGCACATGATATAGAAAGAATCTAACTACTAGTTGCAGAGTGTATCGTACACAACGAGGGTTCTAGGATGAACGAGTGGTTTCGCCTTACCGATCACTGACATCTCACCACTGTTCGTGTGGGATCGGGTTTTGGCTCGGCCAATGTGTGTATATTAGAAAGCTCCCCGTGGATCGGTGTTTTTTCCCAGGATTTTCCGGTGTTCTTCCTCCACCAAAATATACTGACCTCCATGCATCTTGTGATGTAAAATGGTGTTAAACCGAACGCATTCTGCACTTAACATTCTTCCACAGCAAATAAATCCATACTGTCAAAATGAATAGTAGTCATTTTGAGTCGTAAAACGAATACTTTCAAAATATGAATATTTAAAGCACATGTCACATCTGTGGCACATCTAGTCTGTGGCACGTCTAGTCTCTGTGCTTTCACAGAAGAATAATACGGAATGACATTTGATAGCCTACTTGAGCATAGCGTATCGTCCTGCCCTTTTAGCATTTGTTTGTTTAGCTAATATGGAATTTGCTAAGATTAATTAGCAACTAAGTAGAATTGCAATTACATCTGTGTAATAATATTATGCGAATAAAAAATGAAGCTGTATGATGCAAAGTGGCTATTGTAAGACATATTCAAGCTATACATTAGGATTTGTGGTTGAAGCAATGGTATATGAAATATTGGAGTACTTATCCTCCAGATTACATCCGCTAGTTGAAATGTCATATTGACACTTTTATCAGTTCATGGTAGGATGCATGACAAGAATTTTATTTTGGCAAATTTCGTACAAAATACCCTGCAAAGAAAAAAAATGAAAATAATCTGGACGCGTGTTGACTGAATAAAACTGTTTAGTCACCTATTATAAGAAAAATAATTTAAACAAAAAATATTGACGCTGTGTTTTTATTTACTAGATTTTAAACAAATGAAAACTAATTCGGAACAATGACATTCGGAAACGCGATTATCTAACATAAACTTGTTCAGAACAGAAATTGCATAGAACTTCAAGCAACTCGTCAAATACTCGTGGATCTACATTAATAAATGAATGCCTCAGAATGTTACTATGTATAATTATGAATGCTGTGTTTGGGCTACGGTCGACGAAGATTGCCAGCGAAGGACATAAAGGAGGCCCAGCCCAGAATCGAGATAGAAATTAATCATTACTAAAGCAATTAAGTACATTGAGTCACTTATACGTACATTAAGTCAGATAAGCAGTTAGATGTGTAAAGAGAGTAAAGACATGCGTGTTAAACATGCACAAGAAAGACTTGGGTAAAATACAAAGATTTAATAGAGTTTCAAACAAGTTCTCAAGGAAGTAAAGTATACATCAAAGGAAAAGCAGAAAATTAATAAATATAGAATATTCAAAGACATATGAGTTACTAACTGAACAAAATCGCGGATCATCAACTTTGGTCGTTATCGTAAGAATGATGACGGGGAAATGTACTTCTCGGGGTGTTTTATCAAGCGTTTATACCGTGCATTGATTGTATTGGTTCCTATTTTAATATTCAAAGTCTCTTAAATACATTATATTCTTTCCTGATTTTCTCACTATTCTGTTTCCATTTACCTTTTTTATTTTTCATGGGGGACTAGTCGAGAAGATTTCTAAAAGATAAAGAAACAAAAGGAGAAACCTGCTTCCATTATAGCTCTAAAAAGCACAAAAACGTCTCTAAAGAAAGAGGTGGTTAACTTAATTCGGGACTTTCCTTTCATGTCATTCAATTTGTGAAGTTAAAAATGCAAACATGGACGTGTATCATATTTCAAGTCATGAAAATGACTGAATTACATATGCTATTAAAGACGTCTTAAAAGATGAATATTTTTAATATTACAATGAAATTAATTATGAATTTCACTTTTAATTTACTCAAGAACTTTTTCAATAGATATCAATAACATTTGATCACAGAATTTCATCCGTCATGCTGTTGCTTGGAGCAGTGGTTGCATGTCGACCTGTCAAGCAAAAGAATCACGCTAGATCCCAACCTTGAACTTAATTTCTTTCATATGTTTTTACAAACATGTACATCCTTACCTTGTATTAGGAAAGATAATTATGTTACTATCTGTACTTAGTGTGCGAATAACCACCAAATCGCAGCAGCACATAAATAGTAAACACCTTGCATTATCATTGCTTCCTACGATATGGCTGATGCGGTATTCAAAGTTTTCGGGGTTTGCTTTACTGCATAGCGCCACCTATCGCGTGTTTATCTTACATACACTGGATAACTATATGTTACTAGTTCTGCATCACCATTTGATTCTGCGAAAATGTCGGGATTGTTAGCGAATACACTTTTATAAAAATTGTACATCTGCAAATGACCGTTTCCAAACACGGCCGTACCTATCTTCTCAAATATAATCTCTGTCTTTTTAAAATCGATATCACAGTAAACAATCTGTTAAGCAGTTTGTCGTCTGATAATGTCCAATGATGTCATACAAGAGTGAGATATGATTAATATATTTGTCACGAAGTAAAAGATCGAATATATATATATATATATATATATATATATATATATATATATATATATATATATATATATATATATATATATATATATTGCAGCTTGGAAATCTGTGATTTATTTTGAAAAATTGCATTATTGCTGTCTTTGCGATTTACCATATCTTGCGTTTACTTACTTTTTCTTGTCTCCAAAATTGGGACACTGATACCTTTCGCGGTAAAATCTTTCACTTAAATAGCTTTCAGCGAATTGAATATAACATTATTTTGGAAACTGGCAGAGAAAAAATATGAATGTAATTTTCTTTTGACCTTTCATGCAAATAACCTTGTGACCTCGCCTGGTTCTGGCTTGATTTTACCAGCCCTACAAGTAAAAAGATCAAATAATTTGGAGTTATCTAAAAGATCACGTTATCATAGAGGATACCTCGCATTACTATATATTGCCATGTGTAGCAAATTGTTATTATCGGAGTTTTTATTATTACTGGAGAACGGCAGTGAATGAGTAACAATAAGAGACTAAAGGCCTCTGTCATCTTTTCGGCCCGTTTGTTGCTTTAATTGTTAATGATAATGAAACTAATCCGGGTCCAATCAAAAACCTTCTCTCAGTTTCCTAAGTTATATGCAAATTATGCACAGTAAGATTGATCATACATGCATGGAGTTAAACCTGTTCGATAGATCAAACAGAAGATATCCTGTTAAAAGACTTTTCAAGCACCACTCTGTTCCCAAAGAAATAGCTATGTATTTCAAAACAGGAATTCCCTTTATTAAGAAGAATAATGTAATTATCTCAAACCTTGAAGCTCTTTGGACTGAAATAATTCTTAACTGAAGAAAACTATTAATTGGAACTTTTTATGTGCACTCAAGGTTTAATGATTGGATCTTTGATTCAAGCTTAAATTGAACAAGTAAAAATATTATTATCGAAATTAATTCATAACAGGGGATTCAACGAAGACTTCATGTTATCTAGTAAATGTAGAAACATTACAAATGCCATGAAAATTCACAAGAGGTGCTAATCATGGCTCCAAAATGATCGAATTAATAATTACGTATGACAAAGTAAATTGTCATGAAGAAGGTTCTTAGATCATTTCTACAAGGACCATTCATTGTTCCACAAGCTTTATGAATTTAGCTTTAAATATAAAATTTTGCATACGGGCACGTGCAGATCAGAAAATAAATATTGGCGGCATGGAATAATCACGACAACATTATTAGTTTCCTCGTCAAGGTCGCTAATCACGGAACTGGCTTGTAATTCTTCTCGCACAAATGCCTTTCATGGAGGATTCACCATTCGCCGCAGTGGCTTTATCAACGCAGGTGCTACAATGTATCACGCTGGATTTGCAGGATTTGAACAGCTTTGCCTTTTGAAGGACATATTATTATACAGAATGAACCTACCTAAAAGAAAAAAAATGGAGGCTTTATATACATTATAAAGTAGTAGATGATAATACGGATTCTGGCTCAAGGACTATATCCCCATGTGCCAGAGACTCTCATTAAGTACGATTTCCCTATCCCAGAGACTCCCATCCATCCCTTTCCCAACAACTATACTTTTTCAACCACAAGAGGATTCTGGCTCAAGGACCCTATCTCCAACAAGACCGCTCCGTCCTATCGACACGGAACAGAGGTTGATTTTATTTATAAAGTTTAGATAAAATTTTATTTCGAACTGCTTTGCACTTTGAGATTATTTTTAAAGTTTAGATAAAATTTCATACCTTATCACCGATTATTAGTATTTCAACTGCTGAAATTAGAAATATTTCATCATCATGATAATAGAGACTAAACTTTTTTCTACCACATACATAACGACGACACTCAAATAAATCTTTCATTTCTAGTTTATTAAGAGAATATTTTTGTCAATAGAAAATACTTTTGATCGATTAAGATCAATGGTAAGTTTATTATATTTTTGTTGACTGATTGGATCATGAAAGTTATTAAATCTTTCTGACAATTTCTGACTCAGTTTTTCAAGATAATTAAAATACTCGCTGTTACCAGATCTGATAAGTGAAAGTTGTAGCCTGTCACGGCCACTGAAACATATTTCTGATGTTTCTTTGTCAATTTCAACTGTCAACTGTTTACTGTCTATTGTTAGATATTTGATCTTGCTATCGTTGCTACGTGTCGCTCAAATTTTCAAACATTATTTGTATTGTTCACACAAAATTTCATACCCTAGTCATCAAATATAATATCAAGGATAGATTTATCGTCGGCGACTTTATCGCTGTCGTCAGATGAAAAGATAATATCAAGTATAGATTTATTATCACAACGATATCTAAGTGCAAACGTATCTATTTCTTTTTCGCAATAACGTTTGTCATCGAAATTACTTAATCCACGTTTCATAATAACATCTGTTTCAAGTTTATTGTAATTTGTTTGAATAGCCATTGTTCTTATAAAACTAACGCCACCGTCAAGTGCGTACTTGTAATCATCAGACCTAATAGATTTTTTAACAAAATTGCGAGGTAAACCTTTTGGTTTTTTGTTATTTTATTATTGTCCAGCAACACGGCATACATTTCATCCTTAAACTTACCAATAACATTTTCATTTGTATCATCATGAAATTAACTATCGTGAGGATATTCGGAAAGATCAAACAGATGTCGGTTATCAAAAATATCTTGATATACATCCTCAGTCGCTATTTCATAAACAAGCGAGTCAGTATCGGTAAACAATAGTTTACTTGACGGCCGCTGCTTCTTAACAAAATTATAATGAAAATCGTACATGAACCACTTCGACAAATCAAGTACAGAAACTCCAATATAAATCGGTTTATTTAGTTTTAGATTTGTTTTTCCTCGCTGTATCGCGACAAGGTTCTCAACAAAATTTTCATGCTGACAAAATCATCATCTGATACAAGTTTGTTTCGGCGGTTGATATCATGAACTAGCTCGATGTTTACTCGCTCTCAAATATTTTCCATTGTCTTACCAAAGACGGAGTTATTCATAGCTTGAAGAAGTTTTTCTCGAAATCGGTTTTAGCTAAAGCTCTCCTTGACGTGTTTGAGCTAATATAACCTCTCATCCAAGGCGACTGATTAAACTTTAACACTCTATGAATTTTCCTCAACACAAGACCAGCATCTACCGCTTGTTTTAAAACTTTGTAATACAAAACTTAATTTCGCTTATCAAGTAAATTTGGGACTAGATTTTTTGCCATAGAATTTTGTCTTGGTGATGCCAATGCTTGTTGTTCCTGAGATAACAAACTATAATCGATTATCATTGATTCCGCACAAAACGGATAATCGTTATGTAAATCATGCAACGAAGCAGGATAATCGAGATCAACTTCAACGAAATACGAAACATTGTCTGGTATCTTTTTTTCTGTTTCCACCAGAAACTGATTAGGTGTAATCTACCAAACGGCATTGGTTCTGACATTGCATAATCGTACAAATTATTGGAGTCTTTGTAAATAATATACTTCGATGGAAGCTCAGGATTATAATCTTTCATGTGCTTATTGTTTGCTTCCGAATACTTTTTTGTTATCACGCTAATACCGCCTAGGATACCTTTTTCAATAAAGTTAAACATGTCAATATCTGTTAGTAATTCTAGTTCGATTTTACTAAACTTTAACAAAGCATCCCAAGATGACCCAGGAGCAGAGTAATACCAACAGGGATCTAGTCCATAATTGTTATAGCTTACTCGTCGAAAACTTTCGAACACATCCGCAAGCAGTAGCACATCCGTTTTCAAATATAAATCATGATAATCGCCAAATGTCTTGCAATCGAATTCTTTCCATATATCTTGTGCATATTTCTACTCGTCATCGGTTATATTTTCATTTGTGTAGCTGTGAGGAAAATTTATCTTTGTCAGGTAAAGAAGGTTCATCAAATTTACTCCAATCATCGAGGTACTCGTATGGAAATACTCCTTTTTTGTTAACAAGTTTGCTTGATTACTAAAACAATCTTGTAAGTAATAAAACTCGCTACAACCTTTTACCAGCTCATCTAACGATGATGCCATAAACTGTAGGCTGTCGATGAAACGCAACTTACCTAAAGTAACTGACATATACATTTCATAATTATTTGAGATACACTTAATTATATTATCGAGTTTTAAACGAGACGTTATTGGATCGCCAAAAGCTTCTACAATAATGTGGCTGTTATATCCTCGGAAATTGTGAAGAACAACTGGAATAAAATCTGGAGCATGAAATTTTAGATTACACTTATCATGAGCCGCTCCACGATATTGCCCGGTCAAATGACAATGATCACGTACTTTTTTATTACCAGGTTCTATGTCAAAGGATTTTTCGCAGATGTGGCACAATTCCGCTTTTTCGTGATCGGATTCTTCTTGAGATGTCGGTTTTATCCCTGACGTTGTCAGGTGAACGATTCTACTTAAACGTTTAAATATATCATCAACTTCACCAATCAACTGCTTGAGAAGCCAAACAGTTGGATCTTTACCGCGATATAATTTAATTGGCTTTGATAAACTAGGATCAAAACAAAAAACTATTTTATACGCTACTCAGCATGGAATATGGTTTTGAATTTTTCTTGTACTCGATTGGTTAGGATTATTTTCTGCGCCAAGCACAGACGAAGTAAACACTTGAAGTCGGCGTACACAACGAAAGGAATTTTTAGTTTATGATTATGATTAACAAACCGAAGAATTTTTTTTTATCCTCGCCTGGCATTGTTATTCGTTGTACATTATTACAGTACTGTAGATGCTTTTGTAATTTTTCATTGTCAGAACAGCAGTGTAAACAACGATAACAGAAGTACTTCTGATTTTTATATTTGTTATACTGTTTACCAACAAGTCCGCTGATCCATACGTAATGATTCTTATAGAACAATAAGTTTATTGTCGATTGCGAGGCTTTCTCTGAAATATATCTTGGATAAACGTTTTCATGCTCGTCAAGACCAAATACGTTAACTGAAATATTATTTGTTTTTCAAACTTCGCTATTTGATTTGCCGCAACTGGGAAGTCAATAAAGTAAAATTTAATTTTGTAACGTGACTAAAATATTTGTCAACGCGATCGGCATTTTTTTTCTGCTGGAAACATCGCAGAGAGAATAGCCCACTGGAAGGATTCGTTATCAAAGTTTTTTTAAGTTTATACAGCATTTTTTATTTTTTATTTTTGTGGCAGGTCAATATACCCAGCGCTACTAGCACCGCTACCGCGTAATACGTTATATTTCATCGTGTGAAATGAAATTTCAGTAATCATCTCAAACTTCCAGCCAGAACCTGAGTCAGTGAATTCTTCTTTTTCCAAATTTCCTGGTGTATTTCATCAGCTAGCGATGAAAGATTAGTTCCAAGCAAAACACGCTTCGATTTTGCGTTAATGAAAGGATCTGTAGTTTCCTCGTCAGTCGACTCTTCTGTCACATGTAATTTAGAAAATATAACGTGATACTGTACTAGAATTTTCAAACCCTTATGTTTTTCAAGTTCACATTTTATAGTTGGTTCTAACAAATGATAAAGATTCGTTGAGGTAAAGTTTACTAAAACGATTTGTTTATCAAACCGATAGCTGTTGTCAAATCCTGCGAAAGCAGTAGCTATTTTTGTAGGTTCTCCTATAAGGCTCTCTGTCGTTTATCACGTAACTTCAGCATTGTTATATAATGTACTATCATATCTCTAATTTATTGTTCAACAGGTAGCTCACTGGTCGATGGGCTAGTCAAACAATCAATTAGAGATATAAATTGCTTATAGTATAATGGCACAGAATCTGATGAGCGAGCAAGAGGACTATTATGTTCACCCCAAGTACAACATGTACGAGGGAAATATGTTAGGGTTGGTGATACACGTTAAATACGGGCAACCGTTTGGTATAGCAACACCAGCTGGTTATAAGATCAGCATCAAAGGTGATAACGACGAGAGAGTTGAAATCTTTAGGAAAGATTTTATTTACACGTTATATTGTGATGATATCCCAGAAGGACAACGTGTGTATCATTTCAACGGTGTAGTTACTGATAATAACATTGAAAATCTTGCTTTGCATTATGAGTTTCAACCACATCCGGTATTTCATTTTTACGAGGCAAATGATCAAGGAATTGTTCGAAACAAAAAAACTAAAAAAGTACTTGGAAATATGAATAATATGGAGTATTTGATGATAAGGGTACGTGGTAAATCGCATAGGTTCATTGGTTATTTATCGCATTGTTTACGAAACGTTTAACGGACCTATATCAGATAGTTTAGTAATAGATCACATCAACAGCGTTAAAACAGACAATCCTCTGGAAAATCTCGATCTTGTTACTAAACAAGAAAATAGCAGACAAGGAAGAGGTAGTGGTGGATCCAACTTTAAATGTACTGCTAAACCTATTGTTTCATTTAATCTTGAAACGAATGAGGAAAATAAATTTTCCTCGATAACTGCTGCGGCAGAACACTTTAATATTGATCCTAGGGTAGTAAAATTTGTTGCAGATGGAACAACAAAGTCAACTTTTTCAAGCGAACACAGTGCTAGCATAATCTTTCAATATGATGATAACTAAATTTATTGTAGTATTTTAGTAAGCTCATCTCGACTAATACAAATATGACACCACAACATGATAGCTTCTCTATCATACATTACACTAATTTTTTTATCGTTATATAATTGTCTTTTTTCAATGTCAGTCAATAAAATTTTATCGATTCCACCGCGAAACAAAAATAGGTTAACCCAAATATTTTTTCGCCCGCTAACACTTTTTTTACTGCTCCTTTGAGAGTGTTGATGTCATAAACCCTAACATGCTCGATGTATCTTATCTTGTCCATTTTTTTATATTGTTTAAAGTTATATAATGTTATATACTGAGTTTCTTGGAAAAAATACAGTATATCTATGATACATTAGATGCTAACGTCGATGAAGATGACACAAACGTCAACGAAGCTGATGCCAACGTCAGCAAAGCTGATGTCGACGATGACGTTATTGAAGATGATGACAAAGCCATCGTCAACGACGATACCGCAACAACGTCGTGGGACAAAAAATATTACGTAAGACCGACAACTGGTCGATATAACGTAAAATATCATATCACAAAAAAATTTTGGAAATTTAATTTTACGGTAGATGAAAATCAATCGTTTTGGCGGTTGATAAAGCCGTTCTTGAACATCAAAATTCCAGACCGACAGAAAAATATAAAATTCGATTTTATATTTGCCAAGATATTTAATCTGATGACGATCTCTGATGATCGCCGACGATATCTAATATTATTATATAAGCCTGTAAAATGCAAATCAGTATTACGTAAATATGAGGAAATTTACAAAAACATTATTTCCCAGCATTAATCTCTTTGGTTGGTATCCAACTATTAAATTTATCGCTATACCCGAGCCAATGAATGAGGCTTTTATCGCCACGCTTTTTTATTACTCGTTCGATAACGAAAACATCTTGTTCAGTTTCTGTAGTTCTTGTTCGTAAAAACTACCAGTTATGGGTTCCCCGGCTAGATCTTTTACCGCATATGTTACGGGTATTGTTAAAAGTACTTTATCAACGACAAAGACTTCTTCACTCCAGTTTGGAGTAAATCTTTTTTCAAATAGTTTTTTTTTGTTAATGAAATTCGAACTCTGTCACCGACTTTAAATTTATGCCAGCGGAACATGTTTTCATTTGCAAGAATCGGATTTTTAATTGCGACATTTGGTGGCATGTTAGTAGTTCGATGTTTTGTGTTATCGTATTTATCAACGATCTGTGGAAGATCATCAACATAACTGTTCGTGCTTTTAGCTGTCAAATGTTTATTCATCAACTCGTTTAGTGTATGATGAAATCTTTCGACAACGACGCTTTTTCCTTCATTTCCCGTAACATATTTGTTATGTTATTCTGTTCCAAAACCTGCTCAAATTGTTTTATTAAAAATCTCTGCACCATGATCAGTCCAAATTTTATTTGGTTTTCTTTCTGTACTTGTTATTACTTGTTTTAGTGCATCGGTTATCGATGTTCCTGTCTTATCTGAAACGGGTACACTAAACGCATATTTGCTAAAAACATCAATAATGTTAAAGAGATACTTCCTATTATCGTTAAACTGAGAAAGATTTGAGACATCTACTAAATCTATTGCCCAGATATCATCAACGGCATTCGCGACAACCTTACGTCGCGGAAACATTTTTTTTAGGTTTGTGTAGCTCTGATACCAGGTCATCCTATAATTCTTTTCCGAGACCGAGTTTGTATTTTGTTCCAATTAATCCCTGCACTAGCTTTCTATCAAATCGTTCTCGCATATTTGTAGGTTTCATATCTTTAAGTTCATCTAGCATTACCTTATCACAGTCTGATTTTGAGTTCTCTACACAACGTCATCAGTACGCTCTATATCACGATAACAGATGTCGTGACGCATTGCTATTGCGTCAACTTGATTATAAGGATCTTGTCCTGGCAATGGATTATCGTTTTCGTCCAGTTGTTTATCAAGCGGATTATACGGCCTAGTGTATTTGTGTCCGGGTGATGTCCATCCTACTTTTGGTTTCGGTAACTTACCGATAATATTATGTATATCCATCCCAGAACCAATTACTTCCCGGCGATTGCAGGTTTGACAATACGTACCAATTATATATTGTTCTATGCAAAGATCTTTATCACAATCACAATTAAAACTTCAACTCATTATTATTTTAATCATCGACTAAAATAACTCTATCTACACCCGAACCTTTTATAGGAGTCGTCGAAGAAATAAACACACTTTTTCTTCTACCGCAAACAGTACAAATATCTTTTAGCATCGTTCTGTTATTTTTTGTTTTTTCTTCTATTTTTTCGTCTTTGTTAGGCGTTTTAGTTTTACATTTTAAGCAATGGGTTATAGTATGCGACATGTTATATTCGATTGTCACACAAAATGTATTGCTGTATTATCATTGTTTTTGCTTGGATGTCTGTCAAATTGTAAAAAAAAACTTCAGAAAATCGGGATCTCTTGACATCTGACAGATGAACATAATACAATATTAACCTCAAGCTGATGTCCCAACCGGCTGTAGTGGATTAGACGAGTAATTTATTTTTCTAAATTTTCAAAAATATATTCTTTTATAAGGTCGCTCGGAGGAAGTCCGAACGAATCAAAATAATTATTATCGTAAACAGCAACCCAATGCGTGCCAGATCCATCATTGAAGTTTTGTATGGTAATGATACACGAACCACCTGCTGGTACGTCATCAAGTTCATCTTTGGAAAATATTCCACGAAATCCGTTTTTGACTTTGGATTTTAATTTTTCAAATAAATCAAAATTACTCAACGCGACCGTCGCAGACGTCGTCAACGGCGCCTTGTCCCTGGTTGTGTCATTCCGCGTCCGATTCCTAGTGATTTGGAATTAGACTGCCTGCTAGTCCCGCTAAAAGTGGAGCTATTGGAATAAATCCTCCTTGTTTTGTTTTCCTTGGCGACTTCAACTTTGTCGTTGTTTTCTTTTTGTTTGGTTGTTGACGATAATTTAGCTGGCATTATATTATTTATTGTTACAAAGAACTATCACGGTGATGCAGTCATCAACGATAGATCTGTTTGATACCGTCTCCAGATACCGCTTTTTAGTTGCTCCTGATGCTGCCCCTGATGCTGCTGCTAGTCCCAGTGTTCCTAGCACAGGTAAAATCTTTGGTATTGCGCTAGCTATTACAGAAAGTGCTGGTCCAAGAAATCCGCCATGTTTTGACATCGCTGTTATTTGTGAAACAGATAGTTTAAGAACAAACGGTTTTCCTGCGATCGCTTTGCGATCAAGTTTATCGATTTGTTGTTGCGTTAACATTACTTTAACCGCTGTCTTATTTGAAGTCGCCGGAGATATCATTAAAGAAACAGAACTGTGTTTAGCAACCGCTGCTGATAATTTTTTAACTTGACCGGCGTTAGGTATATTTCTCGAGTTGTTACTCGGTTTTCGTTATATCAAGGTTGTTAGATTAAACTTGTACAGTCATTCTTCCTTTAGTCGCGTCAGTTCTCAAGAATCAATCACTGACGACTAGCGCGTATACGTTATGCTGCTCAGCTGGAGCCACACCAAGCGTCTAAGTAACTTCAATATCAGCTGTAGATCCTATAGCTCGTTCGGATTGTTTTGATACGTCGAAGTAAAAGATTGGGTATAGCGACCTAAATTCTTCGACCGATATTTGGCTTCCACTGTCAGCGTCCTGATATTTTTGTATTGCTTCCATGAGGTACATGTAAGCTCTTGTAAGGTTTCTTGTTTCATCATCAGCAAAGTTACATTCCATTGCTCGTTCGGGATATTGTTTCGAATTTATCCTAACGAAGATTCGCCTGACATCAATTATCAAATACGGAATTGTTCATTTCTTGATCACCGCGACGCGCCTGTGGTTGAAATACAACAAACAAGTGTCGCTGTAATTGTTCGCTGGGAGCGGTTTTAACACGCCACATGTAATCAGTTGTGCTAGAAATTGCTGTCTGATAAATTTTGTTCTGCTGGAAATATATCTTTTGTGTCCACGAGGTAAATGTCGACTCGAGTTCCATCATCTTACTAGTCGATGGAACAACTCGTGGCATCCATAACGCTAATCTTGTAATAACAAACTGTCCTTCAGCTACTCCATCAGCATGCATTATACAATTGATTTGTTCTGCTCGATCTAAAATAAGAATATATTTTAGTCCACGAGAAACTTTGTTGTGATCGCGACAAAATCCAAATATTGTGCTCAACGGAAGCATCATTGTTATTTAGCGAAATTCTGCGGCAAACGCTTTTCTTTTAGCATATCCCTTATTATATTCCTGTAGCGGTAATCTTGTGGCCGCTAATATTACTGTTTCACCAATATTCGCAGCGATATTACCAGCTCTATCACCGATTAGATTACTGTTATCTGGAGCAGGAGCAGCAGCACCAGTACGGAACTCGCTTGAAACAGCTGTCCCGAATGAGGTATCTTTAAACCACATCATGTTAGTAGCAACTAATCTCGAGTAATCATCGCTAAACGAGACGATGTTAAGTATTGTATTTGCTACAGGCAAGTGCATCGAAATGGCGTTTAGCACTTCTAAACAAACTCCAACCGTTATTGACAAGAGCAATTTCTGCACCAGCTGAAATATTACCGCCAAGTGCTGTTAACACTTGACCACGTACTTCTAACGCCGCCTTATGCGGCAACAAAAACACATCCTCATCTCTTGTATTAAAAGTTCTAACTCTAGCCTTATTTGGTTCATTTGAGTTTTCATCGAGATACTCGACGTATTAGAATTCTGTTATAGTATCGTCAGTATTATGTTCTTCGGCAAAATCAAGAAAATTTTTAGCTGATATTATTTTATAATAGCCACACAAAACTGCAACGGCAACGTCGTCGGCGACTCAAAAGCAGCAGGAGTAATTGGTGTTGTTTTCTTTACAAGTTTACGTACTGCTTCTTCACGACGAGGTGATAATAATTTTCTTTTGTGGTGGCTATCATAGCTCGTTCTGTTTCTTTGTTGGTGCAATATCTGATACTGCTTGTTTTATTTCCACATCTGAAGGTGGGCTGCCTTTAATTTTATCGGCGATTATTTGTCCGACTGCAGTGCCTGCGGCAGTCGCAAAAGATTTACCTGCGGCAAGTGCAATTGGTGCTACTTTACACGCTATTCCTGATATATTCTCAGCAATTGTTGTAAATATATTTCAAAAAAATCCACCTACTATGTTTCTTCTATAAATTTTTCTTCGTCTCATCTTGTTATAAAATATAGGTTTACAAAATTAATATTGCACGCGTAGGTGTAAGTAATATATGACAACTTCATTGTTAAGATCTATTTCTCGCCCAGATTGATCTGTCTGTTGCATTGTTATAGTCGTTATTTGATTTTCAAAATTAATCGGATAGTATATCAATTGTCTAGGAGTAATTTGCATCAGTGATCCTGAAGGAACATCTGGTCAAAAACTATAAAGTTTGACCTTGGCTCCCTAATGCTGAATAAGATCCTAGTGCAATAGAACAATTGATTAAAATTGTATTTACCTCTGTTATATTAAAGGGTAAATCTCCATCATACGATATACTTTGTTCTGCAACACTGCCGTACTGTCGATGATTAAATCCTATCAACGATGCAATACTAGTGGCTGGTGAAAAATCGATTATCAAATTATTTTTAACGTGATTCTAGCTCGTCGGAGTTAACTCAAAATTGTACGCAGTTGCGTTACCGCCGCCTCCATTTTTAAAATTAGTTCTTTAATCGTTTTATTAAGATCAGTTATGTTATAAGCTCCTTGAGGTATTTTGACTGTTACCCACGCGCCAGGATTAAATGTAAAGTCGTCGTTGACATTTGTTTTTACATTTGCCATAGAATGCCATATTGTAGCAGAAATTAATCCAATTTCGTATTGTTTATTTGGATCTAGTTCTATTGGCGGATTGTAATAGACAGAAGAGTTTGAGCTGTTTGTTGGTGTTTGCACGAATCGAGTAATAATGTCGTTGATGTTAGTGACATATCAAGGTTGTTAGATTATTTTACGCGATAAGATCACTGTGTAAAATTTGGTACTCAGATGATGTAAGTAATCCACTCGATCGAAAATGATCTAATATATCAATAATCTCGTTGTCGATTTCAGTGCTTTTATTACCAGCTTCTTTCGATGATATCAACAACATAAGTCGGTCAACCATTTCAGCGGTAGATACAAAAACGTTAATGCCAGATCCGGTTGTTTCTCTTTCCTATGGTAATCTTCTATCTCGTTTGCTTTCACACTTATCAAACAGTCTTTTGAAATTCCATGGTTTACTATAACTTCCTGGTCTACTTCGATACTGTGTTGCTTTTTTAAGCATTACTGTAACGATAATTCCTTCCCTTATAGTATCATATGCTCTTAATAAATCTTTATCATTTGTTAAATTTTTTATTTCTTCATCAGCATCTAAACCATCTTTAATAAATCCTCCTAATTTTTCTGTTAAATCTTTATATTTTTCTACTAGCCAATTTCGAATATTGCCAATGTCTTTGATATTATATTTACCAATAAAATCATTACATTCTTCATCTAATATTTTATTACGTGCATTGTTTCCATAAAATACTATCTGATTTTCGATAGGCATTATTTCAACGTTAGCTTCAGTTATTCTTTTTTGTTTCTCATCTAATTCCTTAGTTTGCTCTGTCAAATTTTCTATTAACCTCTTTAACTCGGCTGGATTAACAGTCAATCTTGCTATTGCATGCGGAAGCCCAAGAGGGTTGCTGATTAATCTGTCAAATTCAGCCTGTCGTGCATCAGGATCAGCAATGTTTCTTAAAAGTTCCTCTACAATTTTGTTAGTTTCTTCTTTCCATCTTTCTCCTAGTAAAACTAACAACCCTTTTTCTTTCATTTTTTCTAGTTCTTCCGGAGACAATGTTGATGTTTCTGGTTGTTTGCCAAGTATTGCTTCAGTAACCGGCTTAAAAAAAAAATTGGTGGTTGCTTCTTCTTCCGCCCTTCTTGCACTCTTTTCTTAAAAGCAGCTCGAGTTTCAGCAAATTTCTTTAGTAGTTCAATTCTTTGTTGATGTTTACCCATCTGTTATTTTTTACACGCTTTATAAAATTCACCTAGATAATTTCATTAATACAACAACGAAACATTTTAGTTGGATCACGCGCTAGTTTATCAAATAAAAAGAAATTGTATTTGTCTTTGGTTGCTTGATGATATAATTCAATAAATTTATCTTTTGTTACATCACCGGATTGCTCGTTTGCAATATTTCTTACATCAACATTATCTAGTCCAGGAAATAATATCAAACATCCCGTATTTCGCCGAATAAATCTGTCGACCTTATAGAACCACTGCGCAAAAAAAAAAAAAACGAATTACATTTTTTGTTACGCGATAATAAAAAATAAGACCTAATCTTATTAATCTCCTCATTGTTTAGAGGAATATCGTCAAACACAATTAAATCTTCCGGTTGCTTTATTAAAAATATATCGCCAGCGCCAGGTTCATCACGAAGTTTATCGTTATATTCGCTCAATAACTCATATTTGTCCTGCTGCGGATTAGTTGTGTAAATATACACACGATCGTAGTTAAAGTTATCGTTGAGCAAAAGATTTAATAACAGATTTGTTTACCAGATCCTGTACGACCAAAAATAAGATAATGACAATCTGGAAGTTCGTTGTTGTGTTTATGCTTGATTAATCGTTCGGTATCAAAATTTAATATCGATGACATTTTCGTTGTCTGCGTCATTGTTATATAAATTTACGTTATCTAATTTACATAATATGAGTTATTACACAAAGTTTGGAACAACGCTCACCGCTGAAGAAACAACATTAAATACTGATACGTCGTCGTTCGTCAAAAAATCCTGCGATACAATGACAGGTAATTTATTGATGTCGAATCAACGAGTGCTTGATTTAGAAGTAGATTATCCACCTCCAAAAGTTGATCTTACTCAAGCGGTGGTTACTCACAACTAAAAACGATCGACGATAACAAACTATCATTGACAGGAGGAACTTTAAGCGGTAACTTAGATATGTCAGGGAAAAAAATTATAAATTTGGAGACCGCATACCTACCAGCAAACTTAAATCAAACCCAAACGGTAAGTTATTTACAGTTGAAGTATGTGGATGGCAACAAGCTTGATAAAACCGGTGGAACGATTACAGGTTATATTAATATGTCAAGTAAAAAAATTATTGGGTTGGAAACCACATATCCACCAGCAAATGTTGATAATACACAAGTGGTGAGTTATGCGCAACTAAAATCTGTTGACGATAACAAGCTAGATAAGTCCGGCGACACAATGGCAGGTAACTTAATAATGAGTATTAACTAAAAAATAACTGGATTACCGATAAATTCACTACCAGATGATGATACTGATGTTATTAATTATGCTCAGTTAAAAGGAGCACTCGCCCCGTATTTAAGACAATCCGGTGGACAAATGTCAAGCAACATAAATATGAGAAACAACAAAATAACAACATATGTTCCAGTCAACCCTAATGATCTGACCAATAAAGAGTATGTTGATAGTATATCTAGTGGTGGTATAAAACTGACCAAAAATAATGTTGGGTATATTCCAACACTTTTTAAGGCAACTGATAACCGAGTTGGGTTTGAGGTAAGCGCATCAACAGATTATCCTGAAAATTATCCTCATCACGCTTTCTCTGATAGACAAGAATGGACGGCTAACGGAGAAAACAAAAACTTTTGAATCAAAATCAAAATCCAATGTCCTGTTGCAGTTGCTATTTGGCAATTTCATTTGCGCGGCCGATTTAAACTCTAGTGTTGGGCGAATTTATGATTGGCGATTGGAAGGATCAAACGATGATACAACCTGGACAACGTTGTATAGTACAGCAAATATATA
>JAECUM010033224.1:0-25000 GCA_016617855.1 Megalonaias nervosa
ACGTTTGCTCCTAGTAATTCCTTAAACGGGGCGCTATAACCAAATGCGCATCTCCAAAATTTATTGCAGTACAGTTTACATAGCACATATAACCCAAAGCCCCCTCTGCACCCAGACCTCCCCCGCCCCATTATATTTTGCTCATAGATTTAACGTTGGTGTAGTGTATAACATAAGAAACATGTTGGCCAAGTGTGTAAATCAACAACATTCGTAACTGGTTGATTATTAGAAATTACAGACAATGAGGTTACTTCCATTGATTTCTAAACTCTGCTGATAACCCGTCATACCATTTATATATTTCTTCAAAGTTACAAATAGGAGATCATATCTGAGTGGTACGGTATTTTGACGTAACAAAAGTTTCTCTCATACATAATGCAAGAGTCAATTAAGAAAGGAACCCCTAGCATTAACGCATGTTAAAGCACTTTGTTTCCTTGTCTGTGTTGTTGTTGTTGTTGTTGTTGTTGCTGTTGTTTATCTGATTCGACGCGTTGATGGACTTAACGATGGATATGTTTTCTTAAATTCAGCATGCATGATGGTTTCTTATGTAAGAAATCCATTTACAATGTTGTGTGGTTATGGTGAAGGCCATTTTAAGTTTTAAATGAACCTTGAGTCAAATTTCAGATTATATGAGGACAACATATAAAGCAGCATGAAAGCTTTATTCACACAGTAGACTTGCAAAGGACATTATATGTAAATGATAGGAAATGGCATGCTGATCCAACGTGAAATTCGATCTATTTGTTCGAAGAACCAGTGTTCATGACCCCAAGAAAAAAAGTGAATTGTATGTTCCCTCAAAATCAATTGGATATAAGTGCAGATATCACCAACAAAGTTGAAAGGTATGTCTCAATTCCGACCATTTCCTTATATTCCACTCTCCATCTCAAATGGAAAACGAATTCATGCAACCGTGTCCTATGAGAAAACAAGGAATGCAGGATCAGTAATTGGTCTCATTCCTTTTCATACCAGCAGATGGTGTGTATCCAGAAAGTCAAGTTCAAGCCTTTGATAAGATTAGAGAAGAAAAACAATCTGTAATTTCAACTTATTTATCACTAGTTTGTCAACTATATAGCAGCTTTAAAACATTAAACCAGACTCAACACATTGTGTTGTATTTCGGGTTTGATTCGTGTGCAGCAAATTTAGAACCCTGTTTCCATTCTGCAGTAATCGCATCATTTTGTTTGGTTTTTGTGAGATTTCTTTTTCTGTTTTTATTCCCCCCACAGTATTATACAAACTCCAAAGAGTGGTCGAAACAATTATGAAACTATTAGTCATACATTTGCTCACTCTCAATGAAATCCAAAGATACATTTTTGACTCCATTTGCTCGCTCTTATTACATAATCATAAAAGTCCAACATGAAAATATGCAAACATTTTTATAATGATCTATATATCTATCTATCTATCTATCTATCTAAAAACAGTCTAGATACAACAAGTACTTACATGTGTTTCAGCATTTTTTCTTTTCAAAATGTGCTGTACGTGGTACATATTTCAGTTTTAGTGTGTGGGAGGACAAAGCAGGACTGGATGGATGAAAGTTGGGAGGGACTGAGAGAATAATGGAAGGATGATAAAATATGCTTAACTTACATACAGGTCGACAGTGATTATATCCCAGGCCTTTTGTTTAAACCAGGCAATCGATAATTTGCAAACCTTTTCTAGAAAAATGGGAGCCGCGGTACCCCAGCTGGTAGAAAGTTGGACTCGTAGTCCACACCTAATTAAGTTCGTGTCGGCTGTCTCGGAATGTCTTTGGAAAAGGTACTTGGCAGATAGCAAACATGAAACAAAACATTGAGGGAAAGGGTGGTGTGGGGTTCCAGGCTGTGATTGCATGGATTCTCAGAAACGGCTGTGGTTACAGTTTGTAAGCGCATTAACCGTTGTCGACGCGGATGAATGAGACAAGGGATAGATAGATAGATAGATAGATAGATAGATAGATAGATAGATAGATAATCGGCCTTTAACCGAAAACAGCAATGGTAAAAGTACAGACAATGAAATGGGACCTTATCTAAATATATCAATATCCCAAAGATCAATAATTAAACATTGGAGAAAAGTGAAAATGAAACAATATATTGAAACAAATGTACAAATTGATTAAGCAACCATGTGGAGGATGTATAAAACTTGCCCGGAGGGGTGTGAGGAGTGTGCGACTGTCTAAAGAAGTCTGAATGCAGATAAACCGACACAAACTCTCGCTGGCCATCATAGCCCTTTTGGAAGGAAGGTGCGATATTGAGAGGGTTGTACAATGGAAAACAAAATGCTAAACATCTTTTTAAAGAAAAACTTCTGGTAACTGCTTGTGGCAAACCATTGTATTATATGTAAAGTTTGTAGAAAAAGTGGCTCTTATCAGTTTCTTTTTCTTTTCATCAATTTTCTTAGGGATAATGTCTTTATTTCCTTTCCGTAATCATCAACTTTCACTATGCACAGAAGTTTGTCCTACTATCAAAATAGTACTTTTCCGCACTTGAAACACTGTTTAGAATTCAATATACAAATTCAACTCCTATAGTAAACCTATGGCAGCACTACAATATTCAAAATTCGATTGAATTATTTTCTAATTGGTCATGATCAAACCTACCCGCAGCATAGACTCATCCTTGATGCAAGCTCTGCCTGGTGAAAACGAGATGCCCCGCTGCAAAGATGTTTTTGTCATCTTCATGCGCACGAAATGCTTTATATATACCGTGCCTAACGAATCAGGTGCTAGTCCCTAATTCAAATCTATATAAATACTAAATTTATATCAACATTATCTTGTCAGTTTCTTTCGCAAAAACTTTCCATTTCATTATTAATTTTTTTTGGGCCATTAAAACTAATATACTCTATGTTATGGTCACCCATTTCCAGATTGGTCCATAGTTGTTCATATGCTTAGTACCACGAGTCCAATAGTCTACATGTATACCGGCTAATCGACATAATGTCAGTCGGTAGAAATTGAATTTAAGTTTTGATAGTGACTGTAAAGTATAGATTCAGTTTGGATATAATTAGGTTTTACATAAACAAGAAAACTTCTGAGCAGTATCTAGAAGCAGCTTTATGACTTTTCTTTTAATTTTATGCAACCAATCATTTCATGTCTCTTGTAATGAAAGTGATAGGTTCGCAGATTTCGATGCGCGCGCGCGTGTGTGCATGTGTGGTGTGTGTGTGTGTGTGATCTGGTTTTTTTAAAGTAGCTTTAACAATTGTTCAGTCATATCGCAAAGATGTCTGCAGTGTTGCAGTTTACAGTGATGTCTAGCACTGAGGCATCATAACGCAGACATGTAGCATGATGTGTCACCCAGTCACATTATCCTGACACCAGGCCGACCAGTCCTAACACTAACCTCGTAATGCTGAGCGTATAGCGAGGTAGCTGTTTGTTCCATTTTTATGTCTTTGATATGACTCGGCCGGTGTTCGAACCCGCGACCTCCCGCATCCGAGGCCGACGCTCCAACCACTAGGCCACCGGAGCGGTCGCAGAGTAGGATGTACAAAACTGAGAGTCTTATAAGCTCGTTCTCCGTGTATCATGATAAGTTCGGTGCTACATCATAATGTCAGGTTTGCTTCATTACAGCAAGAACTTATTTTTAAAAAATGTGTCCTCACTAATTTTTTTAAATTTTTAAATTAGGTTTTCTGAGGATTCGGCATTTGTGCTTAATATTGGTGGGGGAGGGTTTGGGGGTAAAGCTGAATTTGTAACTATCAGTTTGTGCGCATGATATCATATATGTATAATGTCTTAATTTATTCTCTGGTTCTTTTAGGCTTGATTAACTTATTATGGAACGGTATATTTGCTTTGTAGAAAAATACTACTCTATTTTTCAATCTACGTCTTTATAATGGCTTCCAAGACAACTTATGCAATATCGAGGTCATACTTCTTGGGATATAGTGATAATTGGATGCAACAAACCAGGCTGCTCGTTTTTTTGATTCTTTTCAATTTTATCTTCTAAACCCTGGAAATGGGAGTCCCAAACTGTACAAGCGTATTCTAAAATAGGTCTAACTAAACCTTTGCTAGCGAGTTCTTTCGCATTTTATAGGCAAGATGACAAGATACGTCTTTATTGGTCTAAAGTTCGAGTTAAATTTGAAGGTACCATTTCAGATCACAAGTACTTGTGACCCTTAAATATTTTGCTTGATTGATGTTTTCTAACATATTACCTTCCAATAAATCGACATATTGGTTTTATGTCATTTCTTTCTTGTCAATATGCATACGCTGCAATGTTAGGTTGGAATCGCATGCCACATTTTCGTACCCATTGTCAAAGCTTTTTAATGTCATTTGCAATATGTTAGTATCCGGCTCGGTTTTGACTAATCTGTAGCATATACAGTCATCTGCAACTAGTCGACGATCTTAGTCAATTTCAATTAGGATGTCACTGCTGTGCTAGGAGAAGAGTGCTTGTCAAAGTATTGTTCGTTGTGGCACTCCAGAAGCTACGCATTGTTTGTTAGTTTTTGTTTTTATTTTTTATACTTCATTATATGCTATTGTAAAATAACATTGTATATTGGACTCGGACTTAACCTTGTCCAAAATCAAGTTTATTTTCTACTTGACCTGAATTATGTTTTTGTATTTTTATTTTATTCTGTAAACAACTAATACATAGCTACAATATTCTCTATATGCATGGGTTTATTATCAGGATCATTATTAATAGAAACAACTATGTTTATTTTAATCTGGGTCTAGTTTATTCGGATTCCCCTACAATTTACCTGATATTGTCCAGATTATATATTATAATTTTGGTAGGAAACTTTCTAATAATAAATAATATTTTATTTTCTAATCATTAAGAACTTTCTAGAAGGTTATTTTTCATTTTGGTTTGTTGATTTGTTTAATTGTGAACTGAGGTAAAGTAGGGGACTATACAATCTTGTCGCTGGAAAGATTATTCATTCGTGCTAAATAATCAGTTTGTATTCTTGTTGTGTCCATTATTCATATAGAATGTATTTCTTCAAATTATTTAATTCATAGGATCTTTCCTCTGGAAGTACAGAGTGCTCATAAAAACATAATATTCTTGGATAGAGACATTCATTAGGATTTACAGTGAATTCAAATCAAGAATTGTATTACTTTGTTTCAACAAAAGATTGTTAGCACATCAGCATTATACAGGTCATCACAGACACATCAACACCTTCAACATGGGACTTAATTTGGATTTCTACTAAAGTTTATTCAGAATTTTAAATTATTAGGAATTGTGTCTGTAATTCTAGGATTATTTTGGGATTTAATTTGTAATACCGTAAGTTCTTTTTTTAATTTTCACTTTGTATTCAAGGGAAATAAATTATTTGTTGAATTTTACAAAGCTTGTTGATTTTCACTTTTTTTCTGTTCCTTATTTTAAGAGCATAGACTCATAACATCAGCCGGATTTGGGGCCATTTGTCATTACATATTATTGTCGGAAACATAAAAAGCGCCTATTCAGCGTTGAGCTTTGCCTGCAATTCCACAATGAAAAGTTGGCTCTTTAACAATTTATGGGGAACATGTCAAAAGGTTTTTTCAAAGTCAAAGATACAAAATGTCTATTTGGTCACCTCTATCCACATATATAGCCCGATCAGCAAGGTGTTTCGAACTGTGCAATTTCCGTAAGGCATGCCGTTTGTCGTATAGTTATCGAAGTGCTTCATGGTGTTAGAACAGACAATATGTTCAAGCTCTTTGCGAAGAACACTGGTGAGTGACATTGGCATGATTACCTTTTTTCAGTAGTGGCCATGCCATTTATTTGCCAGATACCAATCCTTGGGATGTTGTAAATGCCCAGTGATTGTTAAAAGGTGTGTAAGTACGTGTGCCAATCAGAAGATAGTGCCTTAAGTACTTTTTGATTTTATCATCCGCTCCTCAAGTTTTTGATAGATTTAAACCATATAGCAATTTTTGAAGTCCTAAATATGTTACTACTGTATTATTCATTTTTGGTACCTTTGGGAATATACATGGCGGAGTCATATCACTATAGTAGTTAAAACAATGCAGAATTCTGTGTTCAGTGTTTCAGCCTTCTCTGTATCGGTTTCTACTAGTCTGGTGTCCGTCTTTGGTGAATGACTGTCATGTGCGTCTTGTCGTTTTTATCTTGATGTATTTCCGGCATGATTCAGAATCTTATGTTAGGTTTCCACTCATGTTGTTGAAGTAGTTGTGTGAAATTCAAATTTTTACCCACCCACCCCCAATCGTTCAGCTCTTACCCGTTTCCATTTTGTTCTCAATTTTTCATTGCCGGTATGAGTTTAAATATGTGTCACCCCAGAGTGAGATGGAATTTTGTTTTAAAAATTACGCCATACTGTAGGTTTACATAAGAATCACTCTAGAGCCAAACGGGAATTTAACATTGTGGGTTCCTGGAGCCAAATATAAATTTAACATTGTAAGAATGATAATGTTATTTTTTAAAATTAAAATCCAATACGCCACAGTTTCAATCCAGCTACCTGTATTGTTTTTAGTGCAATACATACATCCAATAATTCAGCAACCGCCTTTTGATCACTATCCACAGACACAGCCTACAATCCAGCAAGCTGATTAAAATTAGATCTGAAGATATGACGACGACCGCTTAGGGGTCATGTTCTGGTGACCTTTGTATTAGCCAATAGAAATGCCGCTTTCAAAATTCTGAAAGTGAATCAAATCGTTCGGTACACATTGATGTTCTTCATCCACACTGCGTAGTCTCCAAACTCTAACGTATAAGACTGCATCTGACTGGCTGATACAATTCGCGATTATGGTAATAACACAGGTTACCAGAACATGACCCCTAAGTGGTCGCTGTCAGATCTTTACGACAACAGTGGAGATCTTATTTTAATCAGATTGACAATCCAGCAACCGCTTTTTGATCACTATCCAAACACACAATCCTGCGAAAAGCGTCGAAATGTTTATGCACACGCGCTATACTTACATACAAACAAACAGTAGAGTAATAAGAGGAATTTGATTGATGTAGATCTATAATTGTTCAAAAAAATTTTGTTCATCACGGAAAATTATAGTGATTATCTTTAGTTGAAAAGTCGTACGTTCATAGGTTCTGTGCTGAGGTATTATGACTGTAAAAGTGCATAGTATATATAAATAGATGCTTACGCACGTGTTTACTGTTACTAATGCTACAATTAGTAATCTGTTGACAAGTTTTGGATTGTTTCCCATTGGACAGGTAGGTTAGGTGGGTTATACAAAGAAATAAGTTATCTCCCATTTGATAGGTTAGATCACGTGAACAGGTATTTTGAAATGTCAGATTAAGTAGTTAGATCTGTACCGTGGGGCATATTGCTACAAATAGTCGAAATAGACTCTTGAAGGTTCATATAAGAAGAGAACTGAGCAATCAAATTCATACCAATTTTGGATACTAATTTCATGTGTTAAACTGAATTTGCAAATGAATGTTATGTTGTATTTAGATATTATCTGAGAAGAAAAACAATTGTTTGGATTATTCAGTGGAAATAGAACGGGTACGTTATTTATTATTGCTGAAGAACAAAGACAGCTATTGAAAGTGTTCGTTTCTCAGAGGTCAAGGTCATAGTCATGTATTGGAAACAATACATTTGCTGGGTCAAATAAACCCCCCGTCAAATTTTATGGAGAATTATAAGCCATTCATGTCAAAAGGTTCTATATCATTTACTGGTGATTCAGCCAATCCTATCCCTATAAAAATATTAAGGGAAGAAGAAACTTCTCGGAATATTTTATTATCAGGTACTTTGCCTTTGTCTGAAAAGTCTTCTTCTGCTGGAATTGTTCTTGTTTAGAGAGCAGAGTGTGTTTTTCTTCAAATTCCACTCCATTACGTTAATTTGTCTTCACACCTAGTTGCAGGACCAATGACTATCAGCGCTGAGAGTTCCTTGCCCATCGAGGATGTTCATTTATTGCTAGGCAACTACTCAGCTGGAGATAAGGTTGTGGTTAATCCACTTGTAACTGACAAGCCTTGTTTGGGTAAAAAAAGTTAATCATATTGAAAATGAAATCCCTTATTTATACCCTGCTTGTGCAGTTACTAAAACTATGGCAAAAAGCGCTCTTGAGAAAGAGGTTTTTTCAGGAAAGTATTCCTTTGGCTGACACATGCGTTGATTAGACATTTGATGGGGTCACCTTTGCTCCTGTTACCAATCAATAAAACGGTATTGATCATTGTCATCATACTTTAACTTCTCATTCTGTTATTTCTAATCAGGCTGGCAAATGAAAATCACTTGTCGTCGAAAAGGAACAAGATCCTGATATCTCCTGTTTGTTTCAGAGCGTTATAAGCGAAGCTGATTCTGCAGATGTAACAACTTGATATTTTTGGAAAATGATGTCCTTATGATAAAATCGAGACTACATGAGGCACGCGCTGGTGAAGAGTGGTCAATGAGCTATCAAATTGTTGCTCCTACGTCATATAGACTGGACATTCCTAGCATAGCTCAAGAAACTACCTTGGCTGGTCATTTAGGAGTCAATGAAACATATTAGAAGTACTTGCATCATTTTTAAATCATCTTACATCATGTTTCCAAATATTGTAGATCTTGTTTAATTTGTCAATGGCCGGTTTCAGTTCTTTTGAACTAGTTTTTGGACATGTTATCCATGGACAATTAGAATTGTTCAAAGAAAAAGTTTTTTTTTTTTATTTTAACAGAGGAATCGTACACTAATCTTTTAAATTATATCTCTAATTGTGACGTAGCAAGATATAATCTTCTGTCTACTCACTCAAAATTACAATAAAGGCAGGTCAAAAGTACAAAGGTAAGAACTTTTCAACCTGATGATAAAGTTCTGTCTCTCTTGCCAATGCTTCAAAATCCTCTTTAGGTTAGATATGAATTGTCCTTATAAAGTTAAAAAGAAAATGACTTTGGAAATGTTTGGGTTATTCAGTGGAAATAGAAAGAGCTCATTGGACTATAATATTATTTTGGAACTATTGTGAATTATTCAAAAAAGTTCTGGACGATACCATTTTGACACATCAGGATTGTTGGCAGACATATATTTGCTTGGATCTGAAAATTATTCAGAACATTTCATTCTTTTGGACCTTAATATGACCTTTTCAGGATTATTTTGGATTCAGTTCATAATTACATGTTACTTTAAGATTTTCTTTTTAGAACATTGATAACTAAATTGTTTGTAAGTGTTATAAAACTTGTTAGTTTTTCTTCTTTATGTGACTTAGTTTATGGCCATAGAGTTGTAACAGTTACTGATACAGGTGACAGCCCTCTACCCAACATGACATTTCCTCATATCAAATGAAATCACACATGTATGCATGTCAACTGTGGATTATAATCTATGAAAGTTACCAACAAGCTTCCATGCAAGAGGATAGTCATGTAGAATAAAAGACGGTTAATTAAACTGCTAACCAACAAAATACCGCTCTTACCACTACTTGAAAACCACGTCCTTGCTATTGTGACATGATAAATACAATGCACATGGCTTGCCTTTGGAATTTATAAACTTCTTTTCATTTTAAAAATAAATTACTCGACTTGTACTGTCTGTAAATCCACAAACCCCCTGGTTTCGTACATGTGCACTGAATTGCCAGTGGTTTTCTATTTCGACAAACACAAACTCGAACTCGGCCATGCTAGTTATTTCATCCTCAATAGCCATCGAGTAGAGTTATTAATCGTACTGAGATTGTTTTGTGCTGCTATGAAAAGTTTAGGATAGACACGTATTCCAGAATGCAGCCATAATGAAATAATTTTACTAGCACCATCTGCGACAATGGTTCCTATCGATAAAGCCACTGGGTGCAGCTATACTAGTCGATGTGTTTGTGATTCATACCACACTCAGACCAAAAGTTGTTGACGTGTCGATTCCACAAATAGCAAGTTATACATTGTAAGTTTACCAGTTTGATCTTCAAAATTCACAAGCTCACCTGGGTCAGTGTTAGCAACAACGTGGCTGGTAAACTCAGCCAAATCTGCTTTGGCAGAAAATCTGCCCCGGTTTTCATCAGTACCGTATCTGAGTAAATATTGACATACATTTTGTATTCTGTTAAGCAAACTTTAATGTAATTTCAGTATCCATCTGCTGGGATGGTGAACGCTCAAGTGCATGCAAATTATTTAACAACAGCATGATCTCATATTGGCCCATCCGACAGAAATTGCAACAGCAGAGGTGAATAAAATGGTGGCTGGCAGTCAGGGGTATCACCATCGGTTCATACTCCAAAGGTTAAATAATCAACAATTTTAAGTGGTGGTGCAAGCCAATACAAGCCAAAATATATAAGATGTTTGGGTGTTAGTATGTATGTTACCCAATGCATTCTAGGTCCCATTGTCAAATCTAAGTTAACAATGCCATTTTGCATTATTTGTGGAATCCTCGACGCATATTCACCTGCATAAAGGCACCGTGAGAATGTTTGATTTTACCATCGCAAGTAAATCAGAATTGGTTAGCGGCGAGGCCTTCTGCAAGTTGTAGTGGGTAGCAGAAAACATTTGAGGGTATTCTGTAAGTTGTTCCTGGTAACTGAAGACCTTATCCTGTACTTATTCATTTATCATTTATGTTTCCACAAGCAGCCTTTCATAAAGACATTCCAGATGCTGTTCCGACTGTCCCTAGTGCAATCTGCTTTGCAACCACTTGAATTACAGCTGCTAACAGCACTGAAAGGTCTGCGAGGATTGGGAATATTCCACTGAACTTTTGTATTTATTGATTTGGATATTTTAATGCCACCGAGGTGTTCTTTTCATTGGCCGCATTAAGCTCATCAAGTTGTGTTCGGGTCAACCACAGGGGGCAATTGCAGTCAACTTAGTAAGAGAAAGCCTCAATGTGAGTCTGGGATCATGATTTATATCGTTTTTTATTCTCGTAAGCTGGTTTTAATTAAGACCAACCTTACCTTCATGATGGGCCTTCACTTCATGATGGTGATGGGACATTATTATTAAATATGCAACAGGTCTAATTACTCAATGTTCCAAAAACGTGTCAATGACTCTCATTTGTAAACTCATAACCTCCAACAACAGAATCTTGTCAGAGTGGATCATAACTTATCATTTGTAACCACTGTCACATGCTGCATGTACAAGTTCTTGAATGTACGTGTCAACTACAGACCACGTAAACAAATCAAGTGCAGTGAAATTTACATGCCTGTCATTGTTTTTATACGAACACAGATGACATGAACATGCAATATTTTTGTGAAGTGAAGCAACATTTTATCAGAAGGTTCCTGATAACCGTTTAACCACCGAGAAGCTTCAGTTACTTCTAATTCGTCAAATATCATCTTGCTACAGGTTTGGTCATTGTCTCTATTTATTGTTTGAAAGGCAAGGAATATGTGCTTTGGTATGAAGACAAGGTTGGGTACTTATTTGCCTTGTAAACTGTCCCATAATATCAGTTACTTGTTGCGTGTATGTGGTGAGTGCGAGGAACGACAGTGTTGACATGGCTCTGGACTTCACATGAAAACCTTAATGAGCCTCTCAATCTGATTAAAGTCAGATCTCCACTGTTATACATGAAGATCTGCCAGCGACCACTTAGGGGTCATGTTCTGGCAACCCATGTTATTACCATAATCGCTAATTTTATCAGTCAATCAGATGAAGTCTTATATCTTCACGCTTGAACACTGAGCAGCGTGGATGAAGAGCATTAATATGTACCGAGTGATTTGATTCACTTTCAGATTTTTTAAAGCTACATTTCCGTTGGCTGATTCAAAGGTCACCAGAACATGACCCCTAAGCGGTTGTCGTCAGATCTTCAAGTAGGACAGCGGGGATCTGATTTTAATTAGGTTGATGAGCCTCCATGAAGTTGTGCTTCATAGTGCTTAAATCCATCAATGAAACTGTTGCTCATACTCATGACTAAATGTTCTGAATCTACATCGTTCAAAGGAGCACTTTGTAGTTTAGGTTGCTGATATGTATATAGTCAAGAATCTGCATTATCAGAAGTATCTTTGAAAACGTGATAGATGGGCCAGCGGATCTCGCAGAATCATCACTGTATCTGGGCGAGTCCAATAATCATTGTGGTAATGTCAAGGCTGTCAAGAATAGCTTCGATTTCCTATCTATCGATGGAATATGTTGTGCTTCTGAACAATGCCAGGATGCCATTGTTAATAGATCTAACTGTGGTATTGACGGGATTATAATTACTGAGGGCATTGTCTTGTGTTAGTTATCCATCAATTTCCAAGAAAGGCTCATGGAAGAACAAACAAAGATGCGTCATGCAATTGTAATTCCATTTTTTGGTACCTTGGGATTCCTAGCTGGGTAAGAATAATACCTAATATTCTATATTACCAAAATTGAGTTAACCCATGTACTGTTTATATTCCCCATCGGTCTGTGTTGCCACTCACGGGATGCAACTTGGACAAGTTCGCCCATTCAAAACAGACCAGCTAAATGGTTCAAATGGCAACATGGGGAAATGTGCACTTCAACTTGCACGCATCTTTCAAAAGTCCATTCAGACAATGTGTGGGTCCATTTTTCCAATGTCTCAAGAATCATTTTAAAGTTTTTGCAAATTTTGTCATTAACAACCCTGGTGTCTTTATGGTTTAAGCTTATAAGTGGATCATTATAATGCTATAATATTGTTATTTATAATCCATTCTTATAATGGTTAAGTGTCTCATTCAAATGCACATGGACAACATTATATGCTTTAACTCCAGATGTGCCTGTATGATGTAACATCAATATGATTTTTAGACACATCTTTGAAAAAAGTTCCACCAGGTCTTTACCTGGCACGAATTCAATCTGAATAATTGCCTAACTGTTTTTAAGTCACCATGACGCCTTTGAAACTTGTACATGTACTCGGGTACTTGTTATTGCTGTACTTTTGAGGCTGCCTCAGTAACAATGGTATGTGCAATACAGCGATGGCGGTCTTGTTCATGGACATATGATGCAGCTTCAGCTGCAATACGACAATGGTTTTGTTCATCCACAACCACGCATCTAGTTTCAGCTCTTGGGGCTCTTGAAGGAATTTGGATATTTAATTGTGCTACAGTTTCTCAATCCGACGCGGTTTGGCTATAATACCTTATATTGAAAATGTCAGTTTTTCTTGTGCCACTTGGTATTTGTATAATGCTTAAATGCGACTTGTTTCACTTGTAATGCTGTCAATGTATTTGGTTGATCCTGGGCAACCAGTTGTGGCTGGTCTGGCATTAAATTGTTCCACAACCAGTTGTGGTCCTAATAACTGAAGTCATTCAGTTTCTCGCACACTGTCTGGCATTCGTATCACACACTCATGTGCGAGTTGCCTTAGCTGAATCAGTCGGCATACTGGCATATAAGGGAAAATCTATCTCTAATCGCAAATTCCGTCAATAATTTTGTTTTAGTTTCTTGACTCTATCAGGATCGTAAACTGCAATCGCTTCAACTCTGGCTAATATTTCATCAACATATGTGTTTCCCCAACAGTGTTAACAGTACCGGGTATTTGTATTGACATATATCTTAGTCAGTCTTTGTCATAGTGTACAATAATACTCATGAACAGTTCCGCATGGTCGGCAAACCTGGTTTTGTGATTTAACTCAGATGCCGCATTTAAGACACCTATACCAACATGTCATGCGAGCAAATGTAATTTACAGTATACGTAATGGCAAGTTCTGCTTAATAGTTAACAGTTTCCAAGGCCAACACCTCTACAGTCATTAAATGCCAACTCTATATATTTACAAATTGTATTCTAACAGAAATAATCCTCTGTGTTTTCATAAAAATCATCATTTATGTTTCTAATTTTTGTTTTGGGTTTAACGCTAATTTTTAGCACATCATAGGATATAGATAGTGACCGGATGAAGAACCTGGGAAAACCCTGATAAGATCAGCCAATCCATGGGAATCTACTAGCAAGTTTTCTCACATACCCACATTGGCCGAGCCTGTGACTCGAACCCATGCAAAGGTGAGATGGCAATGATCAGTAAAGGTAAGCCCTTTAGACCAGTCGGTCACCCAGGGCCCCAGATTTTTTTTTTAATGCTGGTGTACGTATATCAGGAATATGTACTCCTCAGTATATACATATGGTCTTAAAAATACTCGCAGTGGACAGTATTTGATTGTATGGCCATTTGCTGTAAAATGCACCACTGTGAAAGTAATTTGTAAACTTGGGGTAGTGCATTTTAAAAACATTATTACACCAGTCTGCATCAACCGAAGATCAATGTCAAATATAATTTTGTGTCTGAACATAATTTTCTTTAATTCAGTATCTGATCAAATCACTGCATGCTGATCATTATGATCACAATGTATTATATCAATGCGTAAATGACCACTGTCTGTACAATTACATCTGATGTTCTTAAATGTCAAGCACTGCTTGTATATTGACACTATAGTTTTTCTCTTTGCACGTGAATCTCTTTCCACAAAACTTGTAACATTGCATCATTTGCTTAGATTCTTCATTGACAAAAAATGTCTCGTTCATGTAAAGGTGTTGTTAGTAATTCAATATATTAATGCTAAAGACATATCTCTAATTAATTCATTCTTGATGATCTTCACTCTTAGGCTACTATATTCACTTGATGTTTTCAATGTCATCACTATCATCATCATTGCAGTATTTATTCATTTTGTGTGGTCTAAATGTCAGCTACATCAGTTTTTTTCCTGTACAATATCAAAGAAGGACTTTCCAGGATCTTTTAATCCCTAGTCATGGTTACCAGTACATCATTGCTACTCCAATACAATTTCTAAGTTGATTAAATTATCAATATGTCGAGGATATGTCTTTAACAAGTCTCTGACTAATCTTTATGATATTTAAGCGAAACAGCAATTTAATCTTTTTCTGTAACATTGTACACAATTCACTGATCTGGTAAAATGAAGCCACAATTTGATATGTTAATACATTATTTCAAAATACTATACATATCAATCTGTGACTTTTTGCCATATATATATATATATATATATATATATATATATATATATATATATATATATATATATAT
Source organism: Megalonaias nervosa (assembly GCA_016617855.1). Lineage (NCBI taxonomy): Eukaryota > Metazoa > Mollusca > Bivalvia > Unionida > Unionidae > Megalonaias > Megalonaias nervosa. Next base: position 15,216 of record JAECUM010033224.1, read on the forward strand.
ATATATATATATATATATAGTGTGGTAATTGTTTAAAATACAAATATCCTATGCTACAGTTGATATAAAATAATTTCAGACTAACTCTGCCACAGAAAATAAAATCAATATAGTGGTGGCCAATATTCCCATTTCTGCAGTTTCACAGAAATTTGTAGTATAGCCACAATCAATAATATAGGCCTGATTGAAAACTTCAGCTATGTGTGTAATCCAGTAGTGGTAACTTTCTTTACCACACATGTACTGATGCAGATCATGGTCATAATGAAAATTGTTATACAAGTAAAGTCATGGGAGTCTTCTTGTCTATCTTCGTCTGAATAAGACCTTGTCAGACCCTTTGCATGTGCAGCTGGGCTCAGTTGATCTACTTATCTTGTTCGATTCATGAGTCAATGACTGGTGGTAAGACTAATGAAAGCACGGCTTTGCATAGGAAAAGCACAGATGTGAAGGAATACAACCTTCCGATTGGAGATGTTGATGAGAAAGAAAACATGACCAAGTTTGAAAAAAAGAAATGTGAAAGAGCATGTCAATACAATTTGTTTCCAATAAATAAAAAATGCCTTTTCTTTTTTCAAAATTCACCATATTTAATAATAAGAATAAACTTCTCTAACTCAAAACCGTAAAACAAACATGCAATGTTTTAAACCTGAACATATTTACAAGGTTGAGAAGTTTGGCTGAAATTAGCATGTCAGATTAATATAGCAGTTGCTGATGGACACAAGATGATGCACAATGGATGAAGGGCAATACCAAAAGCACAAACAAAAGGTGTTAACAGCAAAAGCTCAGTTGGCTTTATAGTCAGGTTAAGTAAAACAAGAGATCCTTCAAGCAATGATACTCTGCTGGCCGAAATGAATTTCCACGAACCAAAGGCTGTTTATTTTTGTTAACTGATGGGTGTGGAAACTATCTCTGATATTCTGGAGAAAAAAGACAATTTTCAAAATGGCCACGATGGCAACCATAATGGATGCAAGATTGGGGCCATTTTTTATGTTAAGTCTTCTGGTGAAAACCCTATGTTGATATGACCATTCATTTAGGAAGAGTAGTGATACAATGTTTTTCAAGATGGCCATAGCAGCAATCATACTGTCTGTGCAGATTGGCATCATTTAAGACCAACATTACATCAGAGGGCTTGAAGTTAAGTAACAAGACCAGGTAAAACCAAACAAGCATTCAAGTCTTCCAAAATATAAATTTACTTAAATAAAATATAAAATCAAACACTGTGAGAGAATTATAAATAACTTAAAATGTACAAATTCCGAGTATGTAAACCTAATTATCCTAATTATACTACCAACGTCTCACTAATCCAGAAGCTATTACAGAGTATTCTGAATGAAAGTTCTAAAGTGTTTATTTGCTACCATGATAACATCACTGAATTTAGCAGTTATTAATCCAAATGTTTTTACTTCAATGTAATCCTGTGAATGTAGAATACCACATAAGTCCTTGAAGGTTTCGCATAATCTGAGAGAGTTAGTTATATATTCAAATCCTTGAAATAAATTCACGTAATCTTCAAAGTACTAACTGTTTAAATTAAAGATTATCTACTCTGCTATATCCAACGAAAATATAAATAAATCGCAAGCTCCTTTCGGATTTTTACAAAGCTGTAGTACTTTTTCCCCCCAAATACTAAGCAAAGACAACTCGGAAGTAAAACAGGTCACTGTATACACCTTTTCAAATATTTAATATACATGTGTGTATAGAAATAAATGACAAAGTGCATTTCATGGCTGTGATGCAATAGGTTAAGATAAATGGAGTTAAAGATTGTAGCTTTACATATTCAGTAGATGTTCAAAGTATTTCATTGTAACCAACTTTGTCAATGATGTGCCATGCTCCTTGAAAATGAATGCTTCTATGAAGTTTTATAACTGCATACAACAGTTTAAGTAAACAAAAAAACTGAGACCAATGATATTTTTAATTAATGGAACATAATAGGTCAATGTGACCTATTTTTACCAATGATGAATGACAACGTATATAATGATCAGTGTCATGACTTTTTTTACAGATAAACATGCACGAATGTTAAAAAATATGTTGCTTTGACCAACTCTTGCTAATAATTGGTACAGTTAATAAATTTTTAAAAAATAGTTTCATATATCAACATGCAACAGTATCCAAGATCTCAGAAAGCGAGAATAATGTAAACAAAGAACATAATTAACTGAACCTGAAATGTAGGTCACGGTCCTACCTTTTTTTGTAGATGGGTAAGACAAACTCTTAAAATGAATAATCGCATCAAATTTCATGACTGTATAATCAAAATTATGAGGAAATATTAACTAAAGGCAAAGAGATATACGTAGTAATAGGAGCATAAGACCAGGTCTTTGTGACTAACTTTGTCAGGTTGATCACTGTACAACAAGAGTTGTTTCTATGTGTCCCGGCTGCCAAACAAGAGGTTGCGAGATTCATCCCAAATTTTGTATTACTTTTTTGGGGGTATTTTTATCTTCAAAGTTTCTTTTAAGCATCCTAATTAAGTTTTTAAAAAAATCCCATCCCAAGACAGGCAATTAACCTAGTTTTGAAAATAAATGTGGCCAGTAATACTGAACAATAGCTGCCTGTAAATGCCCATAGTGTTTCCCCAAACAATGCAGTTTAAAGACAGTACAATTTTCCAAACATTAAGAATAGGAGCAATGCAAAATATTCATACTAAATTCCATCTCCACCTTAAGCATACTCTTCATTTAAGCTAATGATACAAAAATTCAGTGTACAGTTGCTTAGTTATAATTTCTATAAAACTTTTTAAATGCACACAACACTATATTTAATATGTTAAAATAGTCAAAGAATTTTAAGAATCATACATAAAGCCTCAATTCACATAAGGCTAATAAAATGGTTACCAAGTGTAATGAATCTGTTCAACTGTTTTCAAATATTTTGTATGAAGAAATGAAAAATATAATGTTCCTGGTCACATTATAAAACAGCAGTGTTTTTCCCTGCACACAAGAATTATGACATGTTTGAAAATGCTTCAATGAGGGATCATAGCCAGTTATCTTTCCAAGAGGTGGAGCTACAGACAAACCTGGTCCCGATATTTGGTTATCCTTGGACTTTATCATTCCCCAGAACAATCTATTATTGATCAGTCTAGATATATTATTTTAATTCACTCATTATAAGACAATTAAAAATGCAAAACAAGTTTGAGAACAGTTTTGTATTTAAACCTTAATAAAAAGTTTTTAAAACATTGCATTTATTTTGGTGAAAAACTGTGAAATACATGGTCATGGAGAGATAGATAAGATTTGGTATAAATTTACAATAAATATGCCTCTAAACAGAGCCAGGCCTCATGTAAATAAATCATTTATACATTGGTGAACAGAGTTGTGTGTGTATGTGTGTGGCAATCAGAAACAATTCCATTTAAAATATTACATCATATATTCTACTGCAACACAATCCAATTTCATGTTCTAAATCTTACTGCAAACTGTCCTTGAAAACCTAAAACACACCAATAAAATTTTTTTAGACCATGTTAATATCTTTCATTTTGTCCCTCTCAAGTAATATTTTGGGTATAGGTTGTCTATATAAAATAAAAATAGAATATTTCACTTCTATCAAATCTGACATATCACTGCACACACACACACACACACACACACACACACACACACACACACACACACACACACCAAAACATCTCTCTCTCAGCCATGTATGGGCTGAATATTAAATTAAACCCATTTAAAATAAAAAGCAAAGACGTCATAATCAAAATATTAATGTTCTAAGTTATTTTCTGGAGGAGAGTAGCATTAACACAGTAACATACGACTTATACAAATACTTGAAAATCTTATCATCATAGGCCTAAAACCTGAGAATAAAAAGAACAATGATGGTTTAATATAATGCAGATATGATATTACTTTAATAATATATAAAATATATGTTTAACGAAAAAAATATTCAATTCAGCAAGAATCTTGTATAATTAGAAACTAACAGATAAAATCATTTATTAGGAAGTCTAAATTTTTTACTAAATTACCACACCAAGTAACCATCTTGAATTATTCAGAACAAATATCTTAATGTTCCATGAATTTTATAATTTGAGGAATATGAATCTGCTGAAAAGTAATTTCGGAAAAGAATCACAAAGTTAATTTGACGAGTATTTCATTTTTAGGCAGAAACCTGAAAATGTGATTTTCCATTTGTGACAACAATATCACTGATACCTAGTTTGCCTAACCTATTGATTAACTCCTTTTTTCACATAGATAACTTAACCCCTCTCTTTTAAACTCCTATCTCACCGCCGATAACGTCCATGATCCATACAATTGACACATTTTGCAAAGCAAAATGAAGATGCTATATTTTTGTATTGCTTGTTTGTTAGATAGGAAGAATACCAGATATGAATTTGGACTGCTTTGTTCCATGCTGCCACCTATCGGTTTAAAGGGAAGATAACTGCTACAATCCCTCATTATTTGATGCATATTTTGGCTGAATCCATTTGGAGCAAGATCATTTGGTATACCTTGTTACTGGAAAACAAAAACCCCATTGATTTCTCTTTCTGATTACATTCAGACTTTGCAATTAGATTCTAAAAAGCATGCCCATACTGTGACTAACTGTTAAATGAAGTAAAGCACATGCCCCAAAAATAAGCGTACACGTAAGTACACAAAGGAATTCTAGGTTAGCACAAACTTGGGTGACACCATCATCATCAACTATATGACAAAACTTGTGTGCAATACCAAATGACTTAAACTAGTGATACAAACGTCATGAAACTTGCTATATTTAACACTTAGGGAGAAGCAATCACCTTCCCGTTATTGGCATCTGTGGTGTTGTGGCGAGAGTGGTAGAGGTAAAGGCCACCCCCTTTTTCATACATATCTGAGTATAATTTAGCTCAACCGGTGTAACAATCAATTCTTTCCCCCATGCTGGACTCTTTTGGTAATAAGCTTAATGTCCACATGTGAAATATCATACATGTAATTGGTTACTTAAAATCAAAGGGGGAGGGGCAGAATCAACTAGATGATTCTAGCCCCCCATCCCCAACCATATAGTTTCTTATTATTAATGGGTTCTTTGGTAATATGCTTAAGGCCTATAAGTGAAATACCACACATATAATGGGTCACGTGACAAATTGGGGAAGGGTGGGGGGACAGAATGAGCTAACTGATTTTTCCCCACTACAACTAATTGGTTTCTTTTCATTAATGAACTCTTTCCTAATCTGCTCAAGACCCACATGCGAAATATAATGCATGTAATAGTCCACCTATCAAACGCTCACATAGGGTTTATTTCAAGTGAGCATTACATTAATACAGATTACAATTTCAGACTAATAACCTTTCAAATATGACTTACATGGAATAAAATACAACTTTTAATTATTGTTCATGCTTCTTCTTAGAAACTTAATACTATATTAAAATGGTCATTTCCAAGGTTTCCTAAATAAATTCCAGACTGAGTGAAAGTGTCCAAGAAAAAGATGTTGGTGCCTCAACCAATCGAAGTGCTTAACGCCTTTGCAATTTGATCCACTAGCACTATACACATAAATGTCTGTTGATAACAAATGATGCTACACCTGTAATATGGCGAATTTTGAAGACTTATTGAAACTTTATGTGAATAAATTGTACATTGAAGTTAGTTTAGTCAAGCCAAAAGGTCTTGAGAAAGTTCACTGGTATTTCTCTTATTTCATCTCTGAAACATAAAAGGGTCTACGTTAAGCTTCAATAGAATTTGACCGAGTCGTCGTACGGTATAGTGACACAGCGTACATAGAGTTACAACCGTATCAGTTGGGAGAGGACTTAATGTCAATTATTTAATCTTCAAAGGAAAGCTAATTGCAGCATATTTTAGGCTGGTGAAATCTGATGAAAGACGTGATTATTTGGGCAGAATTTTAGAAACAGTTACTTCCGATTGGTCAGTAAAGATTTAAGGCGTACACTTTGGAGACTAGAATTTAGGGTACCGACTTGCTCAGAATTCTTCAATTCGACTCTCGCCTTGTGAGAAGACGAAAGGTCTAACTCCGTGGGAACAATAGAATTGTGTTTCCATCGTTAATGAAGAAAGGTCAGATAGCTGTCTTGGGAAGAAAACGACAGGCTATATAGAACTGACACACGATTGTGTGGGGAGAAAGAAAGAACAGCATTAAGGTACGCAATTTTAGTTTCAATGTAATATTCTATTTTCATTTGTCTGTTTTACGCAAATGTGTTCGATATGCTTATGATTCATGCTATGTCTCGATTGTGCAAGTTCATAGAGATCTGTTGCTGCTAGAGTTGTATGCAATTTATTAATTTTGCAGTTAGTTCATTGATAGAATTGATGGATTGCATGCAATCAGATATCCAATGTGCAGTATTTCCATAGGGATTTATGATGTAGCCCAACGAATGTTCAAATATGCAGTATTTCATAGAGATTTATGACTTAACCCCAGTATGCATATGTGTCATATTTTTTATGGTTCCATAAATTGATTTCCTGTGTAGGATTATACTGTTATCGTGAGTTAATGACAATTGTATATATATATATATATATATATATATATATATATATATATATATATATATATATATATATATATATATATGATTTCGCAATGCTTAAATGATCTTACATGTTCTTGGTTATTGTAGTTAGATTTAGTGAATATTATGCCATAAGTAATTGAACATTTATCTTATTGAACACGAATTGACTAGTCAAATGTAAATGAGACGTGTAGTAATGTATGCTGGTATATACGGCCGCATTTGTTGTAGAGAGCACGTTGTAATCTCTAATCAATTGCCATGCGGCGAGGGGCAATGAACTGCTAGTTTAGGTCATTTGTACTAATATAACGGTGTCCCTTACCGAAATACAGAAATCGGTAAGGACAGTTATTTGTTAATATCACCGTGTGTCAGAATTTATGCAGTGTGAATCGCTAATCTGAATACGAACCAAGAGAGTTTACGTATATACAAATAAGTGGTGGACATTATGTAGCTTCCGTAATATGTCTGTATTTAATGAAACAGCTTTATACTCCGAGAGAAAGAGAAAGGAAAGGAGAAGATAAGTAAAGGGAAACCCAATGAGTCAAGGGGAAATCCGCATCTAAGAGAGGTCGGAATAAACAGGGGTCAGAAAGAGGACCAAAAAGCGCGCGCATTAGACGTGGAAACAAGACGAGAGGAGACAGACGCCAGGTGATGCTGTCAAGCGTGGAATTAACTCAAAATTCACCACTCGTAATATGATGTAAATGGAACACTGCGACTAAATTCTATCAATGTAAATCCGTTAATTGAAAGTAAAATTTTGGTTATGTATTAATTGGTTACATTTATTTTAGTAAATCTGTTGTATTAGTTGAAAGTGAAATTTTGGTTATGTACTAATTGATTAAATTTATTTTTATTTATTGGTAAAAAGGGCTCGTAGTTGTTATTTCTTTCAATAACCTTGCTCAGCTATCTGTCAACGTTCCATCTATCAGTCCACACTGGGCAATAACACCGTGGGAGGTCATTCCCTAGTTAACGAAAGCCAAATCAATTAAGGAGGTTTTAATGTTTTAAAGTCCCCGGTTACAAAAGCTATTGACGTTGTTCGTGAAAAAGGTATTGGTGATGTTGGTGATGTTGCTAGCAAATTCTCTGCAATCAAGGATAGACTAGCACGATTAGTACGACGATAACCTCAGCCACCAGTGAAACTGGCCAGCACCGAAGTTATGCCTGCAAATGTTAGTAAAATAATAATCAAGTCGCAAATCAAAAACTAGCAGAATTAGCTGGTCAAAAAGAAAAAAAATGTAACTGCTAGTCTGATAGCAGGAAGTGGTCTTCGTGTTAGACAATAACAAATATAATGAAATGTTCAAACCCATATCTGATCCCGCATTCGACGTGGATGCACCAGTTCTCAAGGATGAATCTGTGCGTGATTATCAATATTATTCTTATGACGCAAGTCAGCCAAATCAGCGTGGAAGAACTGAATTACAAGTTCATGATACGAAGAGATATTTCTTACCCGCTGAAGCATTTATTGAAATAGAGGGTGAAATTTTAAAAACAGATAATACTGAATATGGAGCTGATATTAGTGTTGGTTTTGTTAATAATGGCATCATGGCGTTGTTCGACAATGCTACATATACCATCGACGGAAAACCCATTGAATCAATTCAGAAAGATGTTGACGTTGCCACAGCGATATTGGGTCTTGCAAGATACAGCGACGATTATTCAAGATCAGCTGGTCCGTCAATGATGTTTGCAAAGGATACTACTAACCACCCTGAATACAAACGATATAATATAAGACGACCAAGAAACAATGCAAACATCGCTGACGCTGATGTGTGGCCTGTGGTTCATGATGATAATCCAAATTTTAATCTTGGATTTATGACACGTCGATCTATCTTGCACATATCTTTGGATTTTGCAGAAATGTCAGAAAGGTTATTTTCGGAGCCAAACATACAGTAGTACTCGTATGAAAAGCCATAGATGCTGATGCTGTGATCAAAATGTTGATACTGGTTTACAAATATCACAGCTAGAATTTACAACGTTGTATCCGATTTATTATTTTTCGCTGGAACATTTGGATTTGTTTAGGCAGTCTGTTGTTGATATACATTTTCGAGCTTGTGTTACAAGAGGAGCAATCGATAATTACAGAGCAGTCGCTGTTATACTCAGTGATAAGACGATGCTACTTGAAGGTGTTGGTGGACGAATGAGAGTCGTTGATGCCGCAGTGGAAAATATGCAATCGTTGATTTAAAAATCAAGATGATATTATAAATATCATATCATCATGTTAGTTTCAGTCTGACTCTTGGTCAGAGTAAAAAATTACAATCAGCATCGAAAGAAAACTGTGCAGTAAAAATATCACTAAAGCGAGAACAATTCACATGTGGTTCAAATAAAATACCTCTAAGAGAACGTCAGCTCAGGCACTTCAATGAAGCCAAACAATCAAAGACCGGCATACAACTTAATCTTTCTGTGGGTGCTATCAAAGACATCGCTAAGACGGGTGGTATATTTCCGCTTCTCACAGCTATTCCAGGAATAACAGCCGCTGCAGCCCTAGCTGTTGCAAAAGCTGCTGCGTTGGGCGCTGTTGGAACAGCTGTTGGGATGGCACTGAAGAAATCAACGGGTAAAGGAATCAAAAAAAGGAAAGGGTCTAAGACTGACGGGAACTCGGTACCGAAAGGGTCTAAGACTGCCAGGGAATCGTTGATTCTTCCTACGTCCAATTTTGATTTACTCGATGCTGCTGAGCGATTAAATATAAAAAATCTTTAGAGGTATTTGTATGCATGATCAATTACCACACAAGCCAAACAGAGTTGAAACTGGTATCATTATTCTCGATAAAAACTCTGGTCCAGGTACTTATTGGGTTGCGTACGCGATTGATCCAAGTGGAATTGTTTATTTCGATTCTTACGGACTGGCACCACCAAAAGAATTTTTAAAGTATGTCAGCAACATGCAAAATATTCCAATCTCGTATTCATCATTACCAACACAAAAATTAACGGATCATCCAATATGTGGCCTTGAAGCTCTGGCAGTACTTGATGCTGTATCAAGATATAAAAAACCCAACCTCATAAGGTTGTACATGAATACACGAGTTCTGTT